>JBBPBX010022156.1:31346-41685 GCA_038048925.1 Garcialebias charrua
ATAACGTTTAATTCTTTTTGGTTTCTAAGCTGGAAATGTCCCCAGATTAACATCAGAAATCTGGTCACCTTACCCAAGGAGCCACATTTTGCACAGCATCTGCTAATGCTAACCTGGAGGGAGCAGCACAAAGCTCCACTCTGACAGAAGTTGTTCAGGATAAGCATTAGGCTCAAATGTATTTTGTACAGTTTAGACAATTGCGTTATTTTACAATAACAGGTCATTTGCATAATATTAGACATAAATATTGTGCCAGCATTCACTGGCTGTAGTTAGTACTGAAAATACCAAGTGATATCAACAAAAAAAAACTTCATGACAAACAAGTAAAACAGATTTTTATCATGCACAGTAGTAGAATATAGTAGTAACAACGGTTACAAATCAGACAGTATGCAGTGATAGTGTACTGTACTTCTACTGTCGTAGTAAATTGTTTTTTTGTTTGTTTTACTCGATACAATTACAAAGTAGCTTATCTCCTTAAATATATTAAATATCCTAAATATTTTCATACCTAAGACATTTTTATGTAAACAGATTATCAAAGGTGGGCGCCAGACCGCAAGGGAGCGCTAAAGCGCTAATTCGCTTATAGCGGACCTAAACAATTTGTCAGCGTTATAGCGGATTGACTAACTTTTATAATTCATAAGCGGATTTGCGCTATTTTTATTTAAAATGCAATACAGCTAATAACTAATTATCTATCAGTAAAAATGAAAAAACTTATTTACAAGCTCTTAAATCAACCGGACGACTGCTAACAGACCATATCCTGTCAGCGCTGGATGTGGTCCGTGACAAAAAAGCGTCCCCCTCAGTCTCTTGGCTAGAGAGAGCGCTCTCAGTTAGCAACCAGTGTGTTACTCTGCAGCCTTATTGCTTGTTTTCGAAGAGTCAGACGAAGAGTTTTTAACATGGAGGGTGAACTTATGGATGTTTCTCAGCGGACTACGCGACGCGTCTGGATTAAAAAAGTAGTTCGCCATTTGCCCTCTTCAAAATGGCGGGCCACAGAAGCTAAGGACTTTCCAAGAAAACACGGTAAAAACAATTATTTCTTTGCTGAGAAAAAATATATTTCTTAGCTGACTTTATAGCACAAGGTTTTTCTGAGCTTAAATGTTTCACGAAATGGTCAAATCTGCTGGATTAAAAAAAGTAGTTCGCCATTTGCTCTCTTCAAAATGGCGGCAGTCACAGAAGCTAAGGACTTTCCAAGAAAACACGGTAAAAAACAATTATTTCTTGCTGAGAAAAAAAATATTTCTTAGCTGACTTTATAGCACAAGGGTTTTCTTAGCTTAAACGTTTCACGAAATGGTCAAATCTGCTGGATTTAAAAAAGTAGTTCGCCATTTGCACGTTAGCGGGGTTAGCATTAGCTCCGCTAGCTTTGCTAATACATAAGCGCTTTTGAAATTGCGGACATAAATAAATTAATAAGTGCTTTAGAAATAGCGGCACTAATTTTTGGATTAGCGTTGCCCAGCACTGCAGATTATAGTATGATTCCCCCTTGGGTTGATTTGTTAAACTAAATTTAATCAAAAACGGTTAAATGTATGTTATGTATATTTAAGTATTTTCATTGCTATTTCATTGTAAAAACAAATCCAACATTATTTAAAACATTGTATTCTGACAAAGGACTGGAATTACTTGATTTCCTCTATATCATGATGATTTGGACCTAAATGACAATTTTCTGCACAAATCGTTTGTAGAACTTTTCAGTACATAATAGAACAAGGCCTAATTCCGGTAAGTGTCCAAGTTGTTGGGCCATGAGCACATTTTATTAGACTTTGTCTCATGCGAAGTCAGTTTGTCCCCGTCTCCATTCTTATTATCACAGAGTAAACATATTTAGGATTAGCCATAATAACTTTGACAGCAGTGACTGAAGCAATAATAAGTATACTCCAATACACTGGTAAAATTAACAATAAATTGCCATGTCGCTCTTTTGGACATGTCAGCTTTTTTCATATTTAATAGATTCAGGATGGTCTATTAATAAAGCACAGTCGGCAAGACATTCATGCTTCAAAATTAATAGTTAAGTATTAAAACGGTTGTGCTGACTTCTGAGTTGAGCTATGCAAATTCAGCATTTCATGTAATTACCTCTACCTTCTTACGATGTTGCTGCATCCTATTTATTTTAAACTCTCCCCTGTAAAGAAATGCTGACCAGTCTGCATTGTTATGGAATGTTTCTCCAATAAAGTGTTTCACATGTACCGGAGCAAAACTCTGCTCACTTTCAAGAACATCTGGTTATAGTTGTGTTGCTCGTCTTCTGGGATACAATTCTTCCATTTATCTCATCTCATCAGCCAAGAAAGTGAAATGTAAATGGTGAAGGTACACTTCCTTTCTTCCAATTTAGACTTTTACAAATCCACTGATTTTAACATTATCAGATAGCATGTTAAGAAAAATTATGCCAGCCACAGCCCAAGCCTAAATTTAGACAGTTTTGTATAAATTCCAACAACATGGTCACATGTTAGAGAATATGTTGAGGTTATTTCATAAAGAGTTAGTCTGATTTGTTGAGGAATTTTTCTATTGAGGTGCAGCCAGCCATACTTTGCTATAAACAGACTTTATTCCACATCACAGAAACATGTGTCCTGACCTTTCCATCAAGACCTTTCATTTATTTTCTAATACAGTTCCCCTTGAGAGTAACTCTGTTCTATAGTCATAGTAAAGGTCAAACCAAGCACTCATGTCTGATGTCTGCTGAGTGAATTAACTGTGACACCTTAAATTTTTATGGAATTTCTCATGGTTTTTATGTTGTTGTGTATTTTTACAGTATTATAATTTCTGTACTAAGAACAATAACTGCCATAGACAAATTATTTTAAAACTTTTACTTACTGGTAGTTATATTTGAATTCAAACGGCAAACAAAATATTAAACATTAAGCACAGCAGTCTTTGGCAACATCAAAATGTATTTTTCACCTCTTTCTACCTTTTTCACTGAATAAAACAGGCATAAAACAACTGCACAGCAGTGCACAAACCTCATTAATTCAAAACACAGACTTCTCTTTAATAACAAAAAAAAAAAAAAAGCAGGGATGCAATTTTCCATTAATCAACAATGGCAGAGCAAGCTCATTTGTATTGTTCCAGGGTACAAAACTGAATTTAGGACATTGTGAAGAAATGACCCCCTTACACATGTGAACAGCCTTTTGGAGAAGCAGTGGGGGCGGGGCCTGTCAAAGCAAAGTTGATAGATGATGCTGCCTCAGATTATGAACACAGAATTAGCACATTAGGACTTGTATGATAAATAGACCAACCCCCAGCCAATCCCTCATCTCCTCAAAGAGCAGTTAGACAAAATGACAACACCCAATGCCTTTAGGAAGATTTCAGTCTTGTGTTTGTGTAGTTATTCGACTTTCCGGGCTTACCATATGAAAACAAAAGTAACAATGTGTTACATTTGTAATAGCACACTTAGAATGTCTTCATATGTTTTGACCATCAATATATGTTACAACTAGAGATGGGACCAGAAGCTCAAAGTTGAAGCCACAGAGGAGATGATGAGTTCATTCAACCTTTATTTATATAGGTCTCTCTTGTAAATGAGTCCTAGAAGCTCAATGAGATTACCGTATTTTCTGGTGTATAGGTCGCACCGTTGTATAGGTCGCACCATTGTATAGGTCGCATTGTCCAATTATCACCAATAGATTGGAAAAATCCCTAGATAGGTCGCACCTACGTTTAGCTCTAGTGCAAATGTATGCCACAGGAGTGCACAGCAAGGCTTTTAAGAAGATTAACACTTAAAAACAATTATTTGATTGATAAAAATTATAGCAAATATGTGTCTGAGCTGAACTTTTCCTTAATAAATGAACGTAATTGTGAAATGAGCTGGATTTCAAAAATTTGTTTAGATGAAAGTGATAACAAGCCATATATAGGGCGCACCGGTGTATAAGTTGCAGGCCTTGAAAAAAAACATAAAAAGGTGTGACCTATACACCGGAAAATATGGTAACCTGCCTAAATAAAGGTTGAATGAAAAATACAGATTAATCACATTGAGCCTTGGGGACTCATTTACAAGTGAGACATGTTTAGACAGGTCTATCTTGGGATGAGTGGCCTAATGGTTGGCTGCTGTGCAAAGTCCTGCTCCTTACATTTCACACACAGAATATGTTCCAAACTGACAACATGGCCATGAGACAAGTTTGGACTCCCTTAAACTGAAATGGGCAGCACTGTGGCACAACTGGTAGAGCTGCTGCCTCTCAGTGAGAAGGTTGCCGGTTCAAATCCCGGTCCGGGGCCTTTCTGGGTGGAGTTTGCATGTTCTCCCCGTGCATGCGTGGGTTTCCTCCGGGTACTCCGGTTTCCTCCCACAGACCAAAAAACATGCTTGTTAGGCTGATTGGTGACTCTAAATTGACCCTAGGTGTGAGTGTGAGAGTGGATGGTTGTTTGGTGTGAGTGAGACAGGTCCCTCTTGTAAATGAGTCCCCGTGACTCAACGAGGCTAGCCTGTATAAATAAAGGTTGAATGAATGAATGAATGAAAATGGGAAACAGACTTTGAGGAATCTATATTAGACTCAATCTGGCAAAAGATCATTAATAACATCTACAGTACACATCCTCAATCTGTCTGAGACATGCTGAAATTCAATTCAAGTTAGTGCACCAGCTACAATGGTCAAAAGACAAGCTGTCCCAGATCAAAGCAGACCTGGGGCCTCATGTACAAAGACTTGCGTAGATTTCTCACTGAAAAGTCACGTACGGACAAATCCAGAAAAGTGTCCACGCACAAAAAAAATCCAGATTTATCAAACTGTGCGTACACCGGTATCCACGCACATTCCTTATGTACAACACAATCAACGTGGAATTCAGCGCACATGAGAGAGTGGCCGACTCCGCCTTTGACACGCCTCCGTATGAATATGCAAAGTCATTCAAATATGCCATGCACGACAGGAATGTCGTCTCTGCTCCATTGCAAATCATGTCGGAACGTGGAAAAAAGAGGAACTTCACGGACTGTGAACAGGAATCACTTCTGAGTGAGGCAGAGAAGCACGGAAAAAGGTTTTATTCGGCACGCCTAGCGCAAAACATACCATCCACTTTTAAACAAGAAGTTGACCCATCTGCTCTAACATGCCTGTATAGGTTAGTGGTGAGCGCGCCCGCCCTTCGTCCCAAAGGTCGTGAGATCGACTCCCCCTTGGTACAACGTTTTTTTTTTTCATTCCAGATTTAAAGAACACAGGACAACTATTTAATAAAACAACAAGAAATAGAACAATACATGAAATGAAAGGAAGCAGACGATTTCTTGTTTTGTAAATAGTTTTCATGTGTATTTAAATCTGGAACGAAAAAAAAAAAAGAGAAACATTGTACCATGTGAGATTCGAACTTGTAAGAATTATGAGGAGGTCAATATTAATACTGATCTCTAATCTTAATTAATCTACTTATTCAGATTGAATAGTAAATTCACGGATTCTGTTCTTTTTCAGTTTACCCAATATTTCTGTGATCTTTATGATGGATAAATACACAAAGCCATTAAGTGACAAAGACGTTAACTTAGTTTGATATGTCAAAGAGACACTATCATTTATTTAAAATAAATCAACTAAATTAACACCATTACACTTGATTGACATGATTTCACTTTCTTTCAAATTAATACGTCAGCACACTTGAATCATAACACAACAGACATAAATATTGGATGTTAACATATTTAGTCTGTGGGCTCTTCAGCTTAAAATAGTTTCCAGCTTAGATAGAGAGGGAAAGATTTAGGAGGAGAAATATGGAGGAAGAAAAGTTAAGAGTCAGGGAGTTATCTTGATGTGTTTTAACCAGAAACATGGCAGTTCTCCGGCCGATTAAAGCTACACGTTGGTACCCTTGGCAAAGCATTTGACGACTTGTTACCTCGTGAAGATGGTCAGTCTCCCTCGGTCCAGTTTGGTCAGTTCGTTTACCATTCTCAGCGTCTCCAGACGTGCGCCTTGACTCGAACCGAAAGTAACGGCAGCTCCTGGTGCTGTTTTCAAGATAAGACGTTCCTTAAAGGAATGTCAATAAAAGAGAGCTTTTCAGCTGTTGAAGATGGCTTATAACTTGGCATGTTATAAGTCTTTAACTGAATGACATGGTCATTAGCGTGTTGACCAGACGATCATCAGTTCTTTGGGGAACCTCATCAGGGGTTGAGGACCTCAGCAAACTCTAAGGAAAACAGGAAGTCAGAGCTCTTTTAAGGCTAACTTGACCTAGAAAGACGTAGCTCTTTCTCATTCGGTCTGTTAGGCCAGAAGCCACTGAGAGGAGGCATAAGTTAGATTAAAAATGTCAGAAAGGATAAGAAAGTTAGTTTAAGACGCCAGTTTCATGATACAGCAGATTTAGAACTTTCTTAACTCATTACCAACATTGTTGTATGAATAAACAAACGTCATCAGAGCATAACATATGGGACCTATTAATGATAATAGCTTGATTATTAAATAGGACAAAAACAAAAGTCTCTGGGTGTCTAGATTGTCCTGAGCTCAAGCTAAAATGAATGAGATAAAGTGTTCCTTTTATCTTCACATGCAAGTTCGAGAGGAGAGGAGAAATCCTCCATGTACAACATTTTGAATTAAGCAGAGTATTTGATTTATCTGACATTAAAATGTACTGATGCTCTTACAAATAAAATTATTCATTTGATAACATTTGAATTAACAAAATTAAAAGAAGTCTCTGGATGACTTAATTGCACCTTTGACACAGCAGTGAAACACAGTTTAACTCTCACAGAATAACACAGCTTAAAAGCACACATCATGAAAATGACAAAAGTTATTCTTTTGATCACATCAGCCTAAAATCAAAGATAGAAATAGTCTCTTATTGGTGACTATGTTATCAGATTATAGCTAAATGAATGATTTTGTAGTAAATGTCTTGCTTTACTGAGAGGTCAGTAAAGGTCATCACTGGACAGTTCAAAAACCTTAATTTGACCCTGGGTAGGTCCACTACATCTCCCCCCTTTTGGAAGCCATCGCCAGTCCTTGGGGATGGGGTCCAACACGAAAGGAAACCTTGAACTGTCTTTGATCTTGAAGTAATCCAGCAAGTGGAAAAAAAAAATCAAAAATTATAATCCCATAAAGTTTTTTGAAATTCCATACTGTTCGGAGGTAATCCCATTGCGAAAAGCTTTTAATCCCTTGGAAAACTGAGTCTGTTAACTCTTGGCAAACAAAGTCTGTGATCCCTTGGAAAGCAAAGTCTTATAATCCACAGCGGTAATTCCACAGCAGTAAATCCACAACGATTAGTTTTGTTGATTGATCAGCACCAATTGTTTTTATCAGCATGTAGAGGGGATCCCTCGATTGACGCAGAGGAAGCGACCCTTGGATGAAGGTTGAAGACCAACGTTGAAGTAGCATATCCCCACATCGAAGGTTGAAGGCTGGTTGGTTTCCAGTCCGTGCCACTCTGGTTCTATGTGTCATGCATTTATGTGGTTTTTAAGGTGGGCTTATGATTGGGATTTTACATTAAGCCTTACCTATATGCACCTGGTATGTAAGCTATCATGGTTTAGATCAGCTACAATTACCAATTAAGGGGTGGATCAAATCTATAAATTAGGTATAGGGATCTGTACCTATAGAATTTTAGAGGGCTTCTGTAACGAAGGCCTCTAATTCCAAACTATTCCTCCATTCATTACTTAGTTTAGGTTAAACTAAAATAAAAATGAAATATAGTTTGATCTAAATGTCTGTTGTCTTTTAGACGAACGACGTAGGATTTGGTATTCCTAATAAATTTTGAAGTCTATGGCGAGACTCATCAAAATGAATAGACAATCTAGAATAGAAACGATCGAATCGGTTCAATTTAGAAATTGTGAGGTCAATGTAGTTTATGGTACCTTGAGTAGCTTTAAACTACATTGACTCTTCGACGATTGAGATTTAACAAAACGAACTGCATGTTGGCATAGTTAAATCCATATCATTCATTAACCAATGTTAATACAAAACCTTTTTGGCTGGGAGTGTTCAGAACCAAACAAAATCTCAACTAATGACAACAGTAATGACTAAACAACACGGAAACAACGTTTCACTGCTTCGACACACTCTTGTCGTCAGATTCCAAAGTGCAACACACAAGAAAAACAGGTCTCAACTTTATGACCGAGGTCAAATTAAATCTCGTGGATTTAAACGGTTGTTAAGGTTAGTTTTTTGTTGTGGGTTTTAGGCTTAGCGTTTCTAAGTTCAAATTGGACAATGCGACTTATAGGGTGGGAAATATGGTAGTTTAAACCTGATTAGTTTATTTACTAACTTGTGTTTGGACGACCTTATTATCCCATGAAGTCGGTGAGTTTGTGAGATCTTTGTCTTTTGTGGAGTCATTGAACGCCTTGTAAGGTTTGATCTGATTTCGATGTACCCATTTAGCAATTGGCTCTTTGCGGCCTTTGCTGATTTTGATTTCGTAGACGACTGAGGACACTTTGTCTGTTATCAGATGAGGTCCAGTCCACCTGGGCATTAGTTTGCGGGCGAGAGTTCCGGTCCCGGACTCTCCTTTCCCGGTTGCTGGGGCGAACGTATAGTACCAGACTCTGTCTCCCACTTGGAGTTCATTGTGAGAGGCCTTCTGGTCGTAGTACGCCTTGCGTCCTTCAGCGGATTTTTCCAGGTTTTTCTGGGCGAAAGCAAAAGTGTTTCTGAGGTGTACATTCAAATCTTTCATGTATTGTTGTGTAGTGTAGGCTGTCGCCATGGCGGCGTCGCCTGGTTGGTACAACAGGTGTAGAGGGAGAGTCATTTGTCGACCGGTCATCATCTCGAAGGGAGAGATGCCAGTTGATGTGTGTGGAGTGGCTCTTATGGCCATGAGGACCAGAGGGAGTTTCACGTCCCAGTCCTTGTGGTTTGCAGCCACGTATTTCTTCAAAATACTCACCACAGTTCTGTTTGCTCTCTCTACTTGGCCTGAAGCCTGTGGGTGGTAGCCGACATGAAAGTTGGCCTTGACGCCTAGCGTCTTCCACAGTTCTTTCATCACTTCACCTGTGAAGTGTGTACCTTGGTCTGAGTTCACCCGAAGGGGAAGTCCAAACCTTGAGAATATATGATTCATTAACAACATAGCAGTGGTTTGTGCTGTGTCGTTAGGAGCTGGTAGGCATTCTACCCATTTGGTGAATGCACAGGTTACCGTGAGAAAATATTTATTTCCTCTAGAGCTCTTAGTGAGTGGTCCAACCCAGTCGATCTGGAGGTCAGACCATGGGAATGCAATGCCTCTGCTTTGCAGTGGTGCTCTGTGAAGTGGTCTGGTTGGCTGAAACTGGCCACAGACCACGCACCCTTCAATGTAGTCCTTGACATCCTTTTTCATTCCAGGCCAATAGGCAATTTGTTTTAATGCCGTCAGCGTGGCTTTATCTCCTTTGTGTCCTGCGGACGGGAGATCATGGGCATGAACTAACATCACCCCCCTTTGGTCATGGGGAACCACGAACACAGGTGAGGACGTTGGTCCATGAGCGAAAGTTAAGATGCCCTTGATTAGTTTTAGCTGTTTGCGCAGCTGATAGAGGACCTTAAGGTCTGGATCGGAATCCAGGTCGTCTTTAGACGGACTATTTTTGTTCGGATCAGTCAGGTACAGTATCATGGAGTTGATAGCAGGATCCGACTTTTGTAGTTGGATGATGTCTGGGTCAGTCAGTGCGGGTCGTACAGAGACTGCGTTGTCAGCAGGTCTGGCTGCGGCCTGGGCACGTGTGACTGCCATAACCCTGACTGAAGGTTGTATTGGCAGAGTCTCGATTAACCAGGAGGGGTCGAAGGACCATAGAGTACCTTCGTCGGCTCCTTCTTTGGCTAAGGAATCTGCCATGTCATTGTAATGCTTGTCATCGCCTGGGACTCTAGAATGCCCCGGAACTTTCTTCCAGTAGATCTGTAAGTCATGTGATGTCACCAAGTGATCACACGCTATGAAAAGCTCTTTGTGTTTGACCACTTTTCTGTCGCTTGTTAGGAAACCGTTCTGTTTCCACACAGCGAGGTGACAAGCGAAACTCAAACGAGCATAGTTAGAGTCAGTGCAGATGACTAGCGTCTTGATGGAGCGTTCTACTACCATCTGGAGAGCTATTAGGATTCCTGCAATCTCAGCGTACTGAGAAGTCTGAGATCCTAATTTGTAGCTGAAAGTTATCTGCTCTTGGTCTTGGAGGAGAACCCTCCAACAC
>JBBPBX010022157.1:0-20803 GCA_038048925.1 Garcialebias charrua
CACCCATTCTCCATAACCTCCATTGGCTTCCTGTCGCCTACAGAATTCAGTACAAAACTGCTCTCATTACACACCAATGCTTACACGGAACTTCACCTGACTATCTAAAGCAGTGTTTTTCAACCACTGTGCCGTGGCACACTAGTGTGCCGCGAGCGATCATCAGGTGTGCCGTGGAAAATATCAAATTTCACTTAACTGGTGTAATTTCCTTATCGCTCGATAGATGGCAGTATGGAACATAGCATTGCACATTAAAACAAGAGAAGTAGTGATGCATGAACGTGACATGTAGCAGTGACAGCATTGCATTCTAGCTAGCTGCTAGCAAGACTCGTTTCCAGTGATGGAAAAGTTCTTGAAAAGAAAAAATACTAACTCAGATCTGGTCCCTGGACAAAACTCGGACCCAGATGAAGGCCCTAGTATAAGTGGATATCAGAAGAAGGCAGAAACCGTGAGCTCGAGACAGTACAGTGAGAGTTACATTTCATTTGGATTTACTTTTACTGGGGATGCAACGACACGACTCTGTTGTGCTTGGTATGCGGTGAGAAGCTATCCAACAAGTGAGTAAAATGTAGAGAATGGCTAACAGAATGCTTGTGGACAGAATTAGTTTGTAAAACACTTTGAAATTTTCTACAACCTCTTTAAATTTAAGACTACATTGTTGTGGCACTGTTTGGGTGTATTTTTTAAGACATGTTAAGTGCAATTTGAAATAAGAAATATAAAATAAGATAAAAATACATTTTTGTGTTTATTTCATTCCTATTTAAGACACTTTGAGAAGAATGACTTTATATTTAATATAGGCAGATACAGAGTATCTTTGTATACAATTTTGGCTGGTGGTGTACCTCGTGATTTTTTCAATGAAAACACCGTGCCTTGGCTCAAAAAAGGTTGAAAAACACTGATCTAAAGGACATTCTTGCACCATATTCATCCACCCGGTCTCTACGATCACAGAACAGTAATCTCCTTCACATTCCACAAACCAAATTAAGGACCATGGGAGATCGGGCATTCTGTGTGGCTGCCCCCCGCCTATGGAACTCTCTTCCTGACTACCTAAGAGCTCCACAGTCACTGGTTGACTTCAAAAACGGCTTAAAGACCTTTCTTTTTTTTCTTTTCTTTTTTTTATAATTTTATTTAAGCATCCATTAACAACAGTACGTGAAAACAGAAACAAAACAGGCATGGCATATTTTCTTTTTCTTCCTGTTCCCCCTACCCTTCCTTATCTATCCCCATCCTGCTGCTACAAACAGTAATACTAGTAATATAAATAAATTATAGACAAACAACTAATAAAAAATAAAATAAAATAATAACATACCGTTAATTCAAAAACGTGGACAACATACAGAAAGGTGTCCATACAACCGTGGGTATAGAAACCAAGTCAGGACATGGACGAAAAACAAACAAACAAACAAAAAAAACTGCACAGGTTGATAAGCACTGTCAGTGACCAGAAACCATCCAGAACCAATGAGGCTGCCGGGCCGGGGCACAGGCACATACACAGCAGAACCAGCTCTCGTGTGACCCTCAGGATCGAGGGAGGGCATCCAGTCTCTCAAAGTAAGATAATAGAGGGGCCCAAGTTTTATAGAATTTTTGGGTTGAACCTCTAACACTAAATTTGATCTTCTCTAGTTTAAGGAAAAGAGTCAGATCTTGCAACCAGAGAGAAGCTTTGGGTGGATGTGCTGATTTCCACACTAATAGTATTCTTCTTCGGGCTAGGAGAGTAGAAAAAGCCAGTACATTTTTAAAATCGTGGGTTAATGGTATATCCTCCCCTGGGACTCCAAATATTGCCAGTTCAGCACTGGGTTGGATACTTGTATCAAAAGCTTCAGATAAGGTCTGAAAAATTATAGACCAGAAGTTGTGCAGCTTATCACAGGACCAGAACATGTGAGTTAGATTCGCCTTGACTGTGTGGCAACGAACACAGTTTTCACTGACTGTAGGGTAAATCTTTGAGAGTCTGGCTCTGCTGTAATGAATCCTGTGGAGGACCTTGAACTGAATTAGTCCGAGTCGAGCGCATGATGTTGACCCATTTACTCTAAGTAATGCGTGCTTCCAGGTCTCATCCGAGAGACCATTTTGCTCTAATCTTATTAAGTTTCACTACATTGAGTGATGAGATGCTATTGTAGATTTTGGAAATGAGGCCTTTACATTGTGTAGGAGTTTGCAAGATGATGTCCATTCCTCCCTTTGGGGGTAAATCAGGAAAGCAAGGACTGATGTTGCGAACAAAGTCTCTAATCTGGAGATAACGGAATAGGGAGGAACGATGTAGACTAAATTTAGAGGCGATAGCATCAAAGGTAGCGAAAATACCATCTATGTAAAGGTCACTAAAGTTACTTAAGCCTGCTCTCTGCCATTGAGCAAAGACAGGATCTAATTTGGATGGCAAGAAAACATGGTTATCGCATATGGGACTATAGATAGAGAAGTTTGTCATATTGAAGTGTTGTCTAAATTGTGACCATATTTTTAGTGTAGAGATTACAACTGGGCATGTAGAATATTGTTTAGGAGAGAGAGGAAGCTTTGAGGCAACTAATGCAGGGAATGATGATGGCTTACATGTATTCAGTTCTAATTGACACCAGCCAACATCCGGTTGTTGTAACAAACAGACTACTTTTTGTAGGTTTGCTGCCCAGTAATAATACAATAGGTTAGGTAGAGCCAAACCCCCGTCTTCCTTTTGTCTCTGAAGGAAACGCCCACTAATTCTGGGGTGTTTGTTATTCCAGATGAACGAGGACAGCTGTTTATCAATAAGTTTAAAAAATGATTTGGGGAGAAAGATCGGAATACTTTGAAATAAATACATAAATCTAGGCAAGATATTCATTTTAATACATGCAACTTTGCCAGCTAGCGATAAATTTAAGACACTCCACTTCTGGAGATCGCGTTTAAGATTATTGAGCAGAGGGGTGAATTTTTTTTCAAACAGATCAGGAAAAGAACGTGTCACGTTGATTCCCAAGTATTTGAAACCTGTTCTAGAGAGAGGGAAGGGCAAATCAGTTTCTGTAATTTGGAGTGCAGAGTTATTGATTGGGAAACATTCACTCTTTAAGAAGTTCAACTTATATCCTGAAAATTTACCAAAACGGTTTAGTAAACTCACGATGCTGGAGATAGATGATACCGGGTCAGAGATGTAGAGCAATAAGTCATCTGCATATAGGGACAGCCGATGTTCCAGCTGTTTTCTATAAATACCCTTAAAGTCCAGTGAGGTCTTAAGCATAATTGAAAGTGGTTCAATAGCTAGAACGAAGAGAAGCGGGCTAAGAGGGCAACCTTGCCGGGTGCCTCTAGATAGAGAGAAGGGCCTAGACCTTGTTCTATTAGTGATTATGCTTGCTTTGGGTGATGTGTATAACAGCTGTACCCATGATATAAATTTGTGCCCAAACCCAAACCTAGCTAATACTGTAAATAAGTAAGGCCACTCGACTCGATCGAATGCCTTCTCCGCGTCAAGAGAAACCACAACCTCAGGGGTCTCTCCCGGTGAAGGGGCATGAATAACACCAATAAGCCTACGTATATTAGAAAAAGAGTGACGACCTCTCATGAACCCGGTTTGATCCGAGGAGATTATATCTGTCATGACCGCGTCCAGTCTCAAGGCCAAAAGTTTAGCTAAAATTTTAACGTCTCCATTAAGGAGTGATATAGGCCTATAGGAAGCGTAGTCCATCGGATTTTTACCATGTTTTAATAAAAGTGTAATATTAGCTTCTGTAAGGGTCTGTGGCAAGTTTCCATTCTCCAATGAGTTGTTAAACATTTCAAGTAAAAGAGGTGCTAATTTGGATGAATTTTTTTATAGAATTCGATTGGAAAGCCGTCTGGTCCAGGGGTCTTGCCACTCTGCAATGCTGAAATAGAGTTGATAACTTCAGTAAGAGTGAGGGGCCTATCCACATCCCTCTTCTTATCTAGATCTATAGCAGGGATATTCAAGTCGTCTAGAAAATCTTTCATGTCTGAATTATCCTCTGGAAATTGTGAGGAGTATAAATCAGAATAAAATTTTTCAAAGACTTGGTTTATTTCAGCTGGATCAACAGTTTGCTCTGTAGCGGACTTTTGAATCTGTGGTATGAGCTGTGTCGCTGACCGACTTTTGAGTTGGTGGGCCAAAAGGCGGCCCGCCCTCTCACCGTGTTCGTATATGAAGCCTCGGGATCTGAGCAGGGATTGTTCAACATCCTGCGTTGAGATAAGGTTATATTGCATTTGTAGACATAGTCTCTCTTTATATAGCTCGGGGGAGGGTGATATAGAGTGCCTACGGTCCAGTTCTAGTATACAACTAATAAGTTGGTTCTGCCTTGCTTTTCTAATTTTGTTGCGTGTAGCAGTGTAAGATATTATTTCACTTCTGATTACCACTTTTAATGTTTCCCACAGGATAGAGGGAGACACCGAGTCTGATTTGTTTTCGAGCAAAAAATTATCTATCACAGTAGATATCAATTCAAAAAATTTATCATCTGCTAACAAAGTTGAGTCAAGTCTCCACATGGGGCGGTAAGCTTGATTAAGTGATAAGGCTAAATCCAATATAACTGGAGAGTGATCAGACTCTACGATAGCAGAATATTCACTTTTCTTGACAAAGGGTAACAGAGATTTATCAATAAAAAAAATCAATCCTTGAATATGACTGATGGACATGAGAAAAGAAAGAAAACTCCCTACTATCTGGAAACAAAAAGCGCCAAGGGTCAATGCAGCCCGTCTCCTCCATGAATACTCCTAAGGCCTGGGCCATCTTTGATGGGGATGTCGATCTTGAGCTTGATCGGTCTAGGGTTGGATCCATTACACAGTTCATATCACCACCCAAAATCAGGCGGTGAGAGTTCATGTTAGGTAGAGCAGATATTAACCCGGACACAAAGGCGGGGTCGTCCCAATTAGGAGCATATATGCAAGCAAGTGTAACCTGAGTATCATATAGAGAACCAGATACTATAACATATCTACCCTGTGGGTCTGATATGGACTCGCTTAAAGTAAACTGTATATTTTTGTGTATCAATATTGCTGTCCCTCTGGCTTTTGTGTTAAATTGTGAATGGTAAACTTGTCCCACCCATGGCTTCTTAAGTTTTATATGATCTGTAGAAATCAAATGAGTTTCCTGTAAAAATGCAATTTCAGTTTTTAGTTTTTTAAGGTGAGCAAAATTTTTTGCCCGTTTCAGTGGTCCTCTCATGCCCTTCACATTCCAGCTGGTAAAACGAACCATTGAGGCCCCCCTCTCATATTACTGTTACATATGTCAGCCATAACAATCTAATTTTATATGTGTTCCGGCCCGACAGCCCCACCCAGCAACGCATATCCACTTATCCACGGTATACAAACTTGAGAAAAAAAAATCAAATAAAAAAAACAACACAAATCACAAATGTGAAAGGAAAATGCAGCACTGAACCCAACCCTTATTAGAACCCACCCCGACTGAGTCTTCACTTCTCTTGACGAAGCCAACTGCTGTCCCCTAAATACCTGATAGGTCCTCCGATAGGCCATACACACAGTCCCAAACTAACTTTAGAAGGTTCCCAATAAACTTAACATGCAGGAGTTACACACTAAAGTATCAGTAATAATAAATAATGGGTAATTAAGCTCCACAGGGCACCTATACAATGACCCACGTCACTATAAATGTGAGTTTTTAGGCTAAAGTACACTAATTTAAATTAAATTATGACGGCCAGCAGCAGACATTAGAACTGGAGAACCAACAATTAAACCTTTAACATATAATTTTTAATTTCTGACCGTAAGTAGGTGGGAAACAAAGCAACAGAAATAGCAAGAATAGTAATAATATCAATAAAATAAAATAATAGTAACAATAAAGGGTCTATTCGTTTGCATGTAAACATGGCACAAACATACTCACAAATGTATAGATTTATGTCCTTGTGAGAGAGAAAAAAAACAAAAAACAAAAAAAAAACGGTATATCCATTTGAAGTTGAATGTTGTCCAGTCATTTAAAGCAGAGTGTGCAAATGCAACTCCCAACTCAATAAAAATAAATAAATAAATAAACATTTTTTTTATTATTATTACTTTACTTTTTATTTTATTTTTATTTTCTTTCTACTATTTAGTAACCTCTTTCCTCATTCTCGGATGATTTTACCCTCTTTTTACGTCCTCTCCATCCATGCTGCATTCTGAGCACCCCCTGCCGTCCCCCAAGTCTGCTTGTCAGAAGTTTGTTTACTTTGCGACACAACTGTCGTAAAAAGCCTGGGCTTCCCCCGGCGTTTCAAACAGATGGGTTTCCCCTTTAAACGTGACTTTAAGACGGGCAGGGAAAAGAAGACGAAACGACACACCTCTCTTGTAGAATGCTCCTTTAACGTCGTTGAACGCCGACCTTTTCTTTGCCAGAGTGACGCTAAGATCTGGATATATTCTGAGAGTGATTCCTTGATGCTTTATTTCGTGTTGCCTGGACCACCTTAAAGCGACTTCCTTCACCCGATATCGATGGAATGCAACGATGAAGGGCCGCGGTGGTCGTCCTACTGCGGGCTTGGGTCCAGCTGTGCGGTGCGCGCGTTCCAATTCCGGGGGTGAAGGAAATGTGTCGTCTCCCATAACATCCTTTAGCAGCTCGGAGATAAACTTGGTTGGATCCTGGCCGTCTTCACTGCCTTCAGGTATGTTAAGCACGCGTAAGTTTGATCTCCGAGATCGATTTTCCAGGCTTTCCAGGCGTTCGAGTAAGGTTGCGTTTTGGGCTTGTAGAGTTTTAACGACAGCCTCAGTTTCACATAAACGTTGAAAATTGTCGCCTGCCAGGGTTTCAGCTGCCACAAGACGGCCCTGAAAGGAGCCAACTTCGTCACGTAGTCCGTCCATCGATGCTTGTAGAGGCCGAATCGATTCTTGAATTAGTGCGGCCACATCCTCCTTAAAGTTGTTCCGCTGCTTAGATAGTTCTATAACCAGCTGAGACATGGAAACAGAGTCTCCACAATCACTTTCGCCAGGTGAAACAGTGTCAGAGGAGTCCGTGGCCATTGAGGCTACTTTACTAGCCAGGGTATTCGCACGCCTGGTTGAAGGCTTTTGTTTAGTGTTGTCATTGGCCATCATAACGTCTCAAGTGTACAGAAACTGTGCTTCTGTCAGTCCAGTGCTTGATGGAGGTATGTAACTCCGGTTTTAAAGTAGTTTAAAGAAAGTTAGTCGGGAGCTCCTTCAACCTGCTTCCTCTTTCTACATCACCAAACCGGAAGTCCTCAAAGACCTTTCTTTTTAAGCAAGCCTACTCTGCCTCCACATGATTTTATCTTTGATCTTGGTTGATATTATTATTGATTTTACTTGATTTTATCACTTGTTTTATTTATTTATTCATTTAATTTTAAGCAGGCCTATTCTGCCTCCACATGATTCTGTCTTTAATCTTAGTTGATATCATTATTGACTTTACTTGATTTCATCACTTGTTTTATTGTTGTAGCACTTTGAGATTTTTATTAATGAAAAGTGAGGTATAAATTGAATTTATTAATATTATTATTATTATTATTATTGTAGTGATACAACCTTGAGTTTTGAAACACTTCTCTGATCGTTCTCAGTAATGAACTTTTTGGGAGTTATTCCTGAAGGGACAATAATACTTTTATTACTTTAATTTGAATCAAACATCATAAATTAAGTCATCCAGAGACTTCTTTTAATTTGTGTTAATTCAAATGTCATCAATGAATAACTTGTGTTATTTGTATAATCATTAGTGCATTTAATGTTTGATAGTCAAGGACTATTTAATTCAAACTGGACATTTCCTCAAAATGTGGTACAAGAAGGATTTCTCCTCTCGAACTTGCATGTCAAGATAAAAGGGACACTTTATCTTTTTCATTTAGTTTGAAAACAGGACAACAAGAGACATTTTGTTTTTGTCTTTAAATAATCAGGATTAATGGTATCTGTTTTTGCTATTATCATTAATAGGTCCCATATGTGATGCTTAATGACGTTGTTTTTAATCAAACCAATAGTATTTTGCTTAAAGTGTTAAGGCAAAGGAATCAGTTTTATCATAAAATGCTGACATCTCAAACTAACACTATCTTTCTGACAAACCAATCTTTTGACCCCCTTTCAACGTGTTGATGTCATTCTCACATCAACTTCTGATGCCATCCGGCCAATCAGAAAATAACACGTTTACTGGGTCACGTCTCAGTTAAAACCTTCACATCTTATTTCTTTCTTCAGTAGTTGCTGGAAGAAAGTTGACATGAATTTACTTTCTCTTTGAAGCTGAGAACTTGGACCAAGCGTCAATGGTCCAGTTCAACAGCCGAGTTAACAGCAAGACTGCTGTAAACTCACCTGCGCTTCTAAGCTCCGACCACATCCAAGAACACTTTTACTCTGAAAATCAACCAGACTGCCGTTACCTCAGTGGGCCAAAGGCGGACGTGAGAAGCTACAATCTAAACAGACTGAACTCTCCGGACTTCAAGGATCGATCCATTCTTGGTAGACCGTCAAAAGGTAACGAGTCGCTGATTGTTTACACACCGGACATACGGTACGTCCAGCTGGAGATCGCACGGGGAACCTGTCATATTCTGGTTATCAACATTCAAGACAGTTCACCCCTTCTTTTCCACCTTTCCTCCTTCTTATGCTAAAAACTTCCCTTTAAACTTTATATCTGTTGTCAGCAACACATTGATTTGCTTCTTAAATGAACGTTTGTTTAGGCGATTGTCACATCCAGGCTAAAACTCATCCAAAAAATTGATTTTTCACCGTGTTCGTTTTCCAGCTAACGGAATTAGCGGTAGTCAACGTGGCCTTAGAGTCAACAGCGCCTCTATAGCGGCCAGAATGAGTAATTGCAGTCACATTGTGGTAAATTTAAGCTTTGAAAACCTGCAATCTGCTGGTTTAAAAGAATGAGAACAGGAAACATTTACACAGAATAGATGCTAAAACCTGCATTTATTTTAAAACATCTGTTAAAGTTATTCTGTGCACTCCAGTTTATTTAAAATAAAATAAAAAATTTAAATAACAAACAGGAAATCCATTTTCACTCCTGATGACTGTCAAAATACAGCAAAACAGTTTAGCCAAACTGAAATACATCTTTTTAAGGCATGATGGAGCAGCATCCTGGGAACATTTTAGTGTGAATATTGCATTTATTTCAAATCTTTTGAAAAGCGTTTGAGTAAGTTAAACGGAAATCAAGCTTGGATTAGTTAGTAACTGTTGTTAAAAAATAAGTTATATTTAAAGTTAACATTGCAAGAGGGCATTTAACTTTTACAATTCATTTAGGGGTAACACCTGAACGAAGGTACCTGTGAATAGAAATACTTATTACACAGTGAAACACTTAAACCACATAGCTGGTTAGTTTGATTGACTCTCGTTAAATTAAAAGTAAAGATTTATCCGCACACATTAAGATACAGAACCCTCTTATTGATTTTTCACAAAGAATCAATACAAAGATGGAAGTTCAAAAAGGTGCACGTCCAAGGTTTAGAAAGTATGAGCATCTAGTTGACTTTTACAACAAAGGGTCCCAAAAGGTACCCCCAAGCCAAGGACCTGCTCCCCCTGCACCTCGCACAGAGAGAGAATCTGTCTCAAAGTGTGGTGACTACTCAGCTTCTCTTAATGTCTTGCAGAAAAAAGGTGAACATCCTTTGATGTATTTTGACAGGATTCTCCAGGCGTATTCAGGTGACATAAAGGAACCGGGCCTGGAAGAACAGGTACTTTTCAGGGTTGCTTTCAGCAAAAATCTCCTCCCTGAGATAAGATCTGAGCTGTGCACCATGGGTTTGTATAAAAAGCAAACCATGGAAGAAATAAAACAATGTGCTGTCAATGTTTTCGAGGCTCACCTGCAAAGCAAGACACCCTTACAGGTGTCCCCAGGTGAGTTGGAAGAAACTCCCGCTAAGCATGGTGGATGCCTAGCTGCAAAGCACATCTTGCAAGAGAAAGATGAACACCCATTACTGTTCTGTGATAGAATTAAAGAAGCATATTTTGGTGATCGAAATGAACCAGAAATGCAGGAAGAGGAAATTTTTAAACTTCTTTTCAGCTTCAATCTCCACCCTACGCTGAGAAAAAAGTTTAGGCCTCATGTGTTATTACAAACACACCATGGTGAAATAAAAGAGTGTGCTATAAATGCCTTTGAAGCTCATATGCAAAGCAAAACACCATCAGAGGTGTACCCAGGTCAAATGGTCAAACCCTAGTCGCTAAAAATAGACGAGGTTCCCTCTCCTACGGAAAGCAAGCATAAACGAGATGTTCAAACCAACAAACAAAGAAATGTTGGTGCCAACTGGAACAATGACTCAAAGTGGTTTAAACGGAGCTCTGCTCATGTAGCTACTCAGATAGATAAATCTAAGACAGGCACAATACCACAAAAGGGAGATGTCCGCTCTACGAAAAACCCAAAGAGGTTTGTTCAGAGCCAAGGACCTGCTCCTCCTCCTGCACCTCGAATACAACAGTTTGAGACATGCAAAGAGTCACAAATGCTCGAGAAAAAAGGTACAACACATCTGCGCTCGGAAGAGACAGAGGAAGTAAGTAGTTTGTTAGAGGATTTGAATGTTACAGTGGTTGACCAACCTGATACAATGAGTGGCATTATCATTGATAATAACACAAACTTCATTGTCCAACCTGGTGGAGCGATGTGTAATACTGTCTTTCACAAAAACTCAGAGCACACAGCTTTCAACAATAATAACATTGAGGACGATAACAACAACATTGCTAAAGATGCTGACAGCCAACAAATTTCTGACAGTCAACAAGATCCTGAAGGTCATTACACTGTCTGTCTAACAGATGGTACTGCAGAAGGCACGGATGACTCCCCCACCGAGAGCACAAGCCCGGTAAGTGAACCTTCAAATACAGGTGAGGCAGAAGAGACCCAACAGTTGGACCCAACCCTGTCCCAACAAGAGAACATCCTCTGCAAGCTGACACATTCAGCACTCACTGAACACTACCTGTCTCAGGTAGAACAAGGTGTAGAGATCCAAGGATCCCACACCGATAATGCTGACAGTCCGGAAAATGACAGTCGACAAGATGTTGACAGTCAACAGGACATTGTCTTTACAGATTGCGAGGACCCCTCATCAGACGAAGGGAGGAGACACTCGCACACCAACGACAGTGACCCGTCGCAGTCTGAACAATCAGACACACCTGCGACTGCGCCGACAGTTGTGACACACCTGAATTACACAGAAAGAGGTAAACGTAAGAAGAAACGTTGGCCGAAAACTATAAGGTTCCTGTGTACGGTTCCCGATAAGCTGCGCGAACAGCTTAGACTAAACAAAGGCATCCTAACTTGTGCCCATGGACGGACGTCCTCACCTGTGTTCGTGGTCCCCCATGACCTCAGGGGTGTGATGTTAGGTCATGCCCAAGACAAAGACAAAGATTTCAATAACCCCACAAACAACAAAGATCTCGCAAACTCACAGACTTCATGGGAAATTAAGGTGGTCCAAGTACACAATAGTAAATAAACTAAACAGTTTAAACTATATTAGTTGCTAAAAGAAACGGCTCCAACTAGAACTTAGAAACCATAAGTCTAAAAACCACAACAAAAAACCAACTGTAACAACCGTTTAAATCTGCGGGATTTAATTGACATCGGTTATAAAGCTAAGACCTGTTTTTCTTGTGTGATACACGTTGGAATCTGACGACCAGAGTGAGTTGAAGCAGTGAAACGTTGTTTTCTAGTTGCTTAATTGCTACTTTTGTTGTTATTGAAGTTTGTTATTGTTTTCTGAACACTCCCAGCCAAAAGAGGTTTTTATTAATGATAAGTTAAAGACTTAAATGGATTTAACTATGCCAACATGCAGTTTTCATTTGTTAAACCTCAGTCAATGAAGAGTCAATGTAGTTTAAAGCTACTTTAGGTACCATAATCTGGATAAACATCTGGAGAGCTGGTGCAAAGAGAACAACCTTCACATGAATGTGAAGAAGACGAAGGAGATGATTGTGGACTTCAGAAGGAACAAACACACCCACACCCCACTGTATATAGGTGGATCTGCGGTGGAGGTGGTCTCCAGCTACAAATACCTGGGTGTACACATGAATGATAACCTCAGCTGGAGCAACAACACCACCAGCCTGATCAAGAAAGGTCATCAGAGACTCTACTTCCTCAGACGGCTGAGACGAGCCGGTCTGAGAAGCCCAGTCCTCACCTCGTTCTACAGGTGTGCAGTGGAGAGCGTCCTGTGCTCCAGCATCAACGTGTGGCATGGAGGCTGCACAGTTGCAGAGAGAAAAGCTCTGCAGAGAGTGGTGAAGGCTGCACAGAAGTCTGTGGGAGTCAGTCTCCCCACCATCACAGACATTTACACCTCCAGATGCAGAAAAAGAGCCACCTGCATCATGAAAGACCTCACTCACCCAGCACACTCACTCTTTGCACCACTCCCCTCGGGACGGAGGTTGAGGAGCATCAAATGTAGAACCACTAGACTGAGAAACAGCTTCTACCCTGAGGCTGTCAGACTCATGAATAAATAAATAATAAGAATAAACACTGCAAAATGTCACATCATACTGATACTGATCTGTTTCTTGTTGCTGCGTTCATCTGTGACCATCTGCTCATGTTCGTGCTGCTGTTTATAATGATGTTTTTCTACTACATTAGGGCTTAGTGTATTACTAGCTGATGTGATGTCTCTCTTAGTTAATCCTAGATGTTATTATTGTATTTCTCTTGCATTTGTTGTTGGATGTAACTGGGACCCTGTGTACATAATCTCGTTTTCAACACATGTACTACATGCGGTGCAAATGACAATAAATTCTCTCTGACTCTCTGACTCTGATAAACTACACTGGTCTCACGATTTCTAAATTGAACCGATTCGATCGTTTCTATTCTAGATTATCTATTCATTTTTGATGAGTCTAGTCTTAGACTTCAAAATTTATAGGAAATACCAAAACCTACGTCGTCGTCGTCTAAAAGGACAACAGACATTTAGACCATACTATATTTTCTTTTCTATTTTAGTTTAACTTAAACTAAATTATGAATGGAGGAATAGTTTGAAAGAAGAGGCCTTCGTTACAGAAGCCCTCCTGAACCTTCTATAGGTTTAGATCCCTATATATGATTTTACTGCATTGATCCACCCTTAATTGGTAATTGTAGCTGATCTAAACCATGATAGCTTACATACCAGGTGCATATAGGTAAGGCTTAATGTAAAATCCCAATCATAAGCCCACCTAAAACCACATAAATGCATGACACATAGAACCAGAGTGGCACGGACTGGAAACCAACCAGCCTGCAACCTTCGATGTGGGGACCTGCTACTCCAACGTTGGTCTTCAACATTCATCCAAGGGTCGCTTCCTCTGCGTCAATCGAGGGATCCCCTCTACATGCTGATTGAAACAATTGTTGCTGATGAAATCAACAACTCTAATCGATATGGGATTACTGCTGTGGAATTACCCTTGTGGACTATAAGACTTTGTTTTCCAAAGGATTAAAAGCTTACCGCAATGGGATTACCTGCGAACAGCTTGGAATTTCCCAAAAAATTATGGAATTATAATTTTTGATATTTTTTTTCACTTGCTGGATTACATCAAGATCAGAGACATTCGGTGGTATCCTTTCGTGTTGGACCTCATCCCCGTGGACAGGCGATGAGTTCCAAAAGGGGGGACTGTAGTGATACAACCTTGAGTTTTGAAACACTTCTCTGATCGTTCTCAGTAATGAACTTTTTGGGAGTTATTCCTGAAGGGACAATAATACTTTTATTACTTTAATTTGAATCAAACATCATAAATTAAGTCATCCAGAGACTTCTTTTAATTTGTGTTAATTCAAATGTCATCAATGAATAACTTGTGTTATTTGTATAATCATTAGTGCGTTTAATGTTTGATAGTCAAGGACTATTTAATTCAAACTGGACATTTCCTCAAAATGTGGTACATGAAGGATTTCTCCTCTCGAACTTGCATGTGAAGATAAAAATGAACACTTTTATCTTTTTCATTTAGTTTGAAAACAGGACAACAAGAGACATTTTGTTTTTGTCTTTAAATAATCAAGATTAATGGTATCTGTTTTTGCTATTATCATTAATAGGTCCCATATGTGATGCTCAATGACGTTGTTTTTAATCAAACCAACAGTATTTTGCTTAAAGTGTTAAGGCAAAGGAATCAGTTTTATCATAAAATGCTGACATCTCAAAGTAACACTTTATCTTTCTGACAAACCAATCTTTTGACCCCCTTTCAACGTGTTGATGTCATTCTCACATCAACTTCTGATGCCATCCGGCCAATCAGAAAATAACACGTTTTCTGGGTCACGTCTCAGTTAAAACCTTCACATCTTATTTCTTTCTTCAGTAGTTGCTGGAAGAAAGTTGACATGAATTTACTTTCTCTTTGAAGCTGAGAACTTGGACCAAGCGTCAATGGTCCAGTTCAACAGCCGAGTTAACAGCAAGACTGCTGTAAACTCACCTGCGCTTCTAAGCTCCGACCACATCCAAGAACACTTTTACTCTGAAAATCAACCAGACTGCCGTTACCTCAGTGGGCCAAAGGCGGACGTGAGAAGCTACAATCTAAACGGACTGACCTCTCCGGACTTCAAGGATCGATCCATTCTTGGTAGACCGTCAAAAGGTAACGAGTCGCTGATTGTTTACACACCGGACATACGGTACGTCCAGCTGGAGATCGCACGGGGAACCTGTCATATTCTGGTTATCAACATTCAAGACAGTTCACCCCTTCTTTTCCACCTTTCCTCCTTCTTATGCTAAAAATCTTCCCTTTAAACTTTATAGCT
The DNA here is from genome assembly GCA_038048925.1 of Garcialebias charrua. Taxonomy (NCBI): domain Eukaryota; kingdom Metazoa; phylum Chordata; class Actinopteri; order Cyprinodontiformes; family Rivulidae; genus Garcialebias; species Garcialebias charrua. The sequence goes on from JBBPBX010022157.1 coordinate 14,999, forward strand.
GTTGTCAGCAACACATTGATTTGCTTCTTAAATGAACGTTTGTTTAGGCGATTGTCACATCCAGGCTAAAACTCATCCAAAAAATTGATTTTTCACCGTGTTCGTTTTCCAGCTAACGGAATTAGCGGTAGTCAACGTGGCCTTAGAGTCAACAGCGCCTCTATAGCGGCCAGAATGAGTAATTGCAGTCACATTGTGGTAAATTTAAGCTTTGAAAACCTGCAATCTGCTGGTTTAAAAGAATGAGAACAGGAAACATTTACACAGAATAGATGCTAAAACCTGCATTTATTTTAAAACATCTGTTAAAGTTATTCTGTGCACTCCAGTTTATTTAAAATAAAATAAAAATTTAAATAACAAACAGGAAATCCATTTTCACTCCTGATAACTGTCAAAATACAGCAAAACAGTTTAGCCAAACTGAAATACATCTTTTTAAGGCATGATGGAGCAGCATCCTGGGAACATTTTAGTGTGAATATTGCATTTATTTCAAATCTTTTGAAAAGCGTTTGAGTAAGTTAAACGCAAATCATGCTTGGATTAGTTAGTAACTGTTGTTAAAAAATAAGTTATATTTAAAGTTAACACTGCAAGAGGGCATTTAACTTTTACAATTCATTTAGGGGTAAAACCTGAACGAAGGTACCTGTGAATAGAAATACTTATTACACAGTGAAACACTTAAACCACATAGCTGGTTAGTTTGATTGACTCTCGTTAAATTAAAAGTAAAGATTTATCCGCACACATTAATATACAGAACCCTCTTATTGATTTTTCACAAAGAATCAATACAAAGATGGAAGTTCAAAAAGGTGCGCGTCCAAGGTTTAGAAAGTATGAGCATCTAGTTGACTTTTACAACAAAGGGTCCCAACAGGTACCCCAAGCCAAGGACTTGCTCCCCCTGCACCTCGCACAGAGAGAGAATCTGTCTCAAAGCGTGGTGACTACTCAGCTTCTCTTAATGTCTTGCAGAAAAAAGGTGAACATCCTTTGATGTATTTTGACAGGATTCTCCAGGCGTATTCAGGTGACATAAAGGAACCGGGCCTGGAAGAACAGGTACTTTTCAGGGTTGCTTTCAGCAAAAATCTCCTCCCTGAGATAAGATCTGAGCTGTGCACCATGGGTTTGTATAAAAAGCAAACCATGGAAGAAATAAAACAATGTGCTGTCAATGTTTTCGAGGCTCACCTGCAAAGCAAGACACCCTTACAGGTGTCCCCAGGTGAGTTGGAAGAAACTCCCGCTAAGCATGGTGGATGCCTAGCTGCAAAGCACATCTTGCAAGAGAAAGATGAACACCCATTACTGTTCTGTGATAGAATTAAAGAAGCATATTTTGGTGATCGAAATGAACCAGAAATGCAGGAAGAGGAAATTTTTAAACTTCTTTTCAGCTTCAATCTCCACCCTACGCTGAGAAAAAAGTTTAGGCCTCATGTGTTATTACAAACACACCATCGGTGAAATAAAAGAGTGTGCTATAAATGCCTTTGAAGCTCATATGCAAAGCAAAACACCATCAGAGGTGTGCCCAGGTCAAATGGTCAAACCCTAGTCGCTAAAAATAGACGAGGTTCCCTCTCCTACGGAAAGCAAGCATAAACGAGATGTTCAAACCAACAAACAAAGAAATATTGGTGCCAACTGGAACAATGACTCAAAGTGGTTTAAACGGAGCTCTGCTCATGTAGCTACTCAGATAGATAAATCTAAGACAGGCACAATACCACAAAAGGGAGATGTCCGCTCTACGAAAAACCCAAAGAGGTTTGTTCAGAGCCAAGGACCTGCTCCTCATCCTGCACCTCGAATGCAACAGTTTGAGACATGCAAAGAGTCACAAATGCTCGAGAAAAAAGGTACAACACATCTGCGCTCGGAAGAGACAGAGGAAGTAAGTAGTTTGTTAGAGGATTTGAATGTTACAGTGGTTGACCAACCTGATACAATGAGTGGCATTATCATTGATAATAACACAAACTTCATTGTCCAACCTGGTAGAGCGATGTGCAGCACTTTCTTTCACAAAAACTCAGAGCACACAGCTTTCAAAAATAATAACATTGAGGACAATAACAACAACATTGCTAAAGATGCTGACAGCCAACAAATTTCTGACAGTCAACAAGATCCTGAAGGTCATTACACTGTCTGTCTAACAGATGGTACTGCAGAAGGCACGGATGACTCCCCCACCAAGAGCACAAGCCCGGTAAGTGAACCTTCAAATACAGGTGAGGCAGAAGAGACCCAACAGTTGGACCCAACCCTGGCCCAACAAGAGAACATCCTCTGCAAGCTGACACATTCAGCACTCACTGAACACTACCTGTCTCAGGTAGAACAAGGTGTAGAGATCCAAGGATCCCACACAGATGATGCTGACAGTCCGGAAAATGACAGTCGACAAGACGTTGACAGTCAACAGGACATTGTCTTTACAGATTACGAGGACCCCTCATCAGACGAAGGGAGGAGACACTCGCACACCAACGACAGTGACCCGTCGCAGTCTGAACAATCAGACACACCTGCGACTGCGCCGACAGTTGTGACACACCTGAATTACACAGAAAGAGGTAAACGTAAGAAGAAACGTTGGCCGAAAACTATAAGGTTCCTGTGTACGGTTCCCAATAAGCTGCGCGAACAGCTTAGACTAAACAAAGGCATCCTAACTTGTGCCCATGGACGGACGTCCTCACCTGTGTTCGTGGTCCCCCATGACCTCAGGGGTGTGATGTTAGGTCATGCCCAAGACAAAGACAAAGATTTCAATAACCCCACAAACAACAAAGATCTCGCAAACTCACAGACTTCATGGGAAATTAAGGTCGTCCAAGCACACAATAGTAAATAAACTAAACAGTTTAAACTATATTAGTTGCTAAAAGAAATGGCTCCAACTAGAACTTAGAAACCATAAGTCTAAAAACCACAACAAAAAACCAACTGTAACAACCGTTTAAATCTGCGGGATTTAATTGACATTGGTTATAAAGCTAAGACCTGTTTTTCTTGTGTGATACACGTTGGAATCTGACGACCAGAGTGAGTTGAAGCAGTGAAACGTTGTTTTCTAGTTGCTTAATTGCTACTTTTGTTGTTATTGAAGTTTGTTATTGTTTTCTGAACACTCCCAGCCAAAAGAGGTTTTTATTAATGATAAGTTAAAGACTTAAATGGATTTAACTATGCCAACATGCAGTTTTCATTTGTTAAACCTCAGTCAATGAAGAGTCAATGTAGTTTAAAGCTACTTTAGGTACCATAAACTACACTGGTCTCACGATTTCTAAATTGAACCGATTCGATCGTTTCTATTCTAGATTATCTATTCATTTTTGATGAGTCTAGTCTTAGACTTCAAAATTTATAGGAAATACCAAAACCTACGTCGTCGTCTAAAAGGACAACAGACATTTAGACCATACTATATTTTCTTTTCTATTTTAGTTTAACTTAAACTAAATTATGAATGGAGGAATAGTTTGAAAGAAGAGGCCTTCGTTACAGAAGCCCTCCTGAACCTTCTATAGGTTTAGATCCCTATATATGATTTTTACTGCATTGATCCACCCTTAATTGGTAATTGTAGCTGATCTAAACCATGATAGCTTACATACCAGGTGCATATAGGTAAGGCTTAATGTAAAATCCCAATCATAAGCCCACCTAAAACCACATAAATGCATGACACATAGAACCAGAGTGGCAGGGACTGGAAACCAACCAGCCTGCAACCTTCGATGTGGGGACCTGCTACTCCAACGTTGGTCTTCAACATTCATCCAAGGGTCGTTTCCTCTGCGTCAATCGAGGGATCCCCTCTACATGCTGATTGAAACAATTGTTGCTGATGAAATCAATAACTCTAATCGATATGGGATCACTGCTGTGGAATTACCCTTGTGGACTATAAGACTTTGTTTTCCAAAGGATTAAAAGCTTACCGTAATGGGATTACCTGCGAACAGCTTGGAATTTCCCAAAAAATTATGGAATTATAATTTTTGATATTTTTTTTCACTTGCTGGATTACATCAAGATCAGAGACATTCGGTGGTATCCTTTCGTGTTGGACCTCATCCCCGTGGACAGGCGATGAGTTCCAAAAGGGGGGACTGTAGTGATACAACCTTGAGTTTTGAAACACTTCTCTGATCGTTCTCAGTAATGAACTTTTTGGGAGTTATTCCTGAAGGGACAATAATACTTTTATTACTTTAATTTGAATCAAACATCATAAATTAAGTCATCCAGAGACTTCTTTTAATTTGTGTTAATTCAAATGTCATCAATGAATAACTTGTGTTATTTGTATAATCATTAGTGCATTTAATGTTTGATAGTCAAGGACTATTTAATTCAAACTGGACATTTCCTCAAAATGTGGTACATGAAGGATTTCTCCTCTCGAACTTGCATGTGAAGATAAAAAGGAACACTTTATCTTTTTCATTTAGTTTGAAAACAGGACAACAAGAGACATTTTGTTTTTGTCTTTAAATAATCAAGATTAATGGTATCTGTTTTTGCTATTATCATTAATATGTCCCATATGTGATGCTCAATGACGTTGTTTTTAATCAAACCAACAGTATTTTGCTTAAAGTGTTAAGGCAAAGGAATCAGTTTTATCATAAAATGCTGACATCTCAAACTAACACTATCTTTCTGACAAACCAATCTTTTGACCCCCTTTCAATGTGTTGATGTCATTCTCACATCAACTTCTGATGCCATCCGGCCAATCAGAAAATAACACGTTTTCTGGGTCACGTCTCAGTTAAAACCTTCACATCTTACTTCTTTCTTCAGTAGTTGCTGGAAGAAAGTTGACATGAATTTACTTTCTCTTTGAAGCTGAGAATTTGGAGCAAACGTCAACGGTCCAGTTCAACAGCCGAGTTAACAGCAAGACTGCTGTAAACTCACCTGAGCTTCTAAGCTCCGACCACATCCAAGAACACTTTTACTCTAGCACTTTGAGATTTTTATTAATGAAAAGTGCATTATAAATGGAATTCATTATTATTATTATTATTATTATTATACTCTGAAAATCAACCAGACTGCCGTTACCTCAGTGGGCCAAAGGCGGACGTGAGAAGCTACACTCTAAACAGACTGACCTCTCTGGACTTCAAGGATCGATCCATTCTTGGTAGACCATCAAAAGGTAACGAGTCGCTGATTGTTTACACACCGGACATACGGTACGTCCAGCTGGAGATCGCACGGGGAACGTGTCATATTCTGGTTATCAACATTCAAGATAGTTCACCCCTTCTTTTCCACCTTTCCTCCTTCTTATGCTAAAAAACTTCCCTTTAAACTTTATATCTGTTGTCAGCAACAAACTAAGTTAAGAGTACCTGCAGAAGAAGTAATGTCATCTTTTACTTGTCTGTTGTTCAAAATTTAAATCTGTGAACAGTTAGTTATAGGAAATTCGATCGATCCAAACATGTACAAATGTGTGGTGTAATTTAATGATTTGTTAATTAAATGATTTAGTTCATAAATTGACGTTTCATGTCTTTACATCCTTACCTCCAAGGCACAGAATTATAGGTATTAATCTAAAAAGAGAGAACTCGTGAATATTGATGATAAGTTTGTCAGGTGAAAACCTGATCGATCAATCTATCATCTGGAATATTGTACGGTCAGTAAAACTGACCACTGCTATATCCCTACATTATTATCACCCAGAACTACCAAAGCCATCTCCCCAGTTGAGCACTGCTACCCCAGGCCCACGACCCCCCCATGCCCCCAGCCCCG
>JBBPBX010022157.1:29482-41685 GCA_038048925.1 Garcialebias charrua
GTATATTTAGTATATATATATATATATTTAATATATATATAGTTTATATATATATACATATATATAATATATAATATATATAAATAGCCAGATAAACAGCTGATGTACCATTGTGTCAGCTCGAATGAACTCAGCCATGTGTTCCTTGATGTGATGATAATTTCAGGATTAGAGTCTGAAGTATCATCCACTTGTGTAAAAATAAACAATATATCATGTAGATGCTGTGGAAGCATCTTTCACTAGAGTAAAATAATGTAAAATATTTGATTTTAACATCCACTCACCTCCTTTAAAGTGTGATTCAAGGCAAATGAACAATGTGAATTTGGGATATGGCCTTCCTAGTTCTTTTTTATAGTCAGCCATTTTGAATTGTCTTTCTGATTCAGGCACATTGACTACCTATGATCAGTCTGGATACAACAGGAATGATGTACAGTCCTTCTTGTATGTCCTTGTTAAATGCTCTCATTTTCTGGACAGCTTGTTGCTGTACCTCCAGCGGTGTATCCACAGTATCACACACTCATCCAAGTCCCTCTGAATAATTTCACCAAATAAATATCTAAGCTCAGCAGACACTGGTGCTCGTGACTCCCATTGAAGAATCCAGCTTCTCTAAGATCTGCAAACAACTCCATCCAGAACTGACACCTATAGAAATTGATAGTGTTATTTTCAGCACATCCATGTTTGAATGATGGTTACTCGTAATAAAATTAATTTATGAAGACCACTTACTTTCATTTTCTGAATATGGACCACCAGGACTCAATCATAAAGTTGTCGCTATGGATGAGCCATACATGTGGCTGGATGCTCAGGACTAGTAGTAGGTGGTGGAGTACCATGCACTGATTAGCGGCCATGGTCCCATTCACTGTGCCTGTATCTGGTCTTTCATCTGCTCTGTGCAATTTAAAAACTCCTAAGGACCGACCAAACGAAAACAAAACGGCTTTGATCTACACATCTGTCCCACAAAATGGGCAAAATTCCACTTGCTGTCTATCTCAGATCGAAATGACCGCTTCCATCATCACTTCCGTGTCAGCCTCGGAGTCAGTATACTGTATTCCCTTTCTGTGTGATTTTGTCATTTGTAAAAAAAAAAAAAATCGGGACTTGTAAAAATGTTTTACAAATTGTTGTTTTGTTTTCTGAAATGTAAACGTGTTTTGTACCTCCCGGCCACCGTATATTATGGATTATGAAAACAAATACCTTGGGGGTCATTAATCAGAGTCAGAGTCAGAGTCAGAGAGTCTTTATTGTCATTTGCACCGCATGTGGTACATGTGATGAAAACGAGATTATGTACACGGGGTCCCAGTTACATCCAACAACAAATGCAAGAGAAAAACAGTAATAACATCTAGAATTAACTAAGAAAAACATCAACTAGTAATACACTAAGCCCTAATATAGTGGAAAAACATCATTATAAACAGCAGCACGAACATGAGTCTGTATGAGCAGATGGTCACAGATGAACACAGCAACAAGAAAACAGATCAGCATCAGCATGATGTGATATTTTGCAGTGTTTATTTTTATTTTATTTTTATTTATTCATTCATGAGTCTAACAGCCTCAGGGTAGAAGCTGTTCCTCAGTCAGTAATGGTTTTTAACATGGAGGTAGTGTAAAAAGGCCGCAATGTTATAATCACAAAGCAAATCAACAAAACTACTTTGTAAACATAAGATAGTTTATTGGATGTGGTAGAAAGAAAATGAGAATTCAGCACCTCATTTGATCTTGCTTTCCCTGTGAGCTAAAGGACCCTCATTTGCATGTTACAAGGTGATCCTGAGCTCTGCATTGACCAGTTCAGTGAACGCCTGATGTGCATGAATTTGTAACAGGTATGGGCATTTGATTTCAGGATTGGTTACGGGACTAAATACGTGAGAGCTAAACGTGCCGCTGGTTATTCACTTTCATTTTGCCATTTAAAAAGGGTCTCTTTTTATTATTCAGCTGTGATAAGAGCCCCTTTTTATTCTGTCAACTTGGGTTTAAATTGACAGACTGTTAGGAATGGAGACATTCACAAAGTGAAGGAGTGAATGGCATACAGAGTGAGGTGACTATAACAACAGGAAGGTTGGATTTTTGAAGAGCTTCTATGCTCTGATCTCTGGAATCCTTTATAGCTCAAAACTACACTGCCTGGCCAAAAGAAAAGTCTCCACCTGGATTTAACTAAACAAATAGGTATGAGCCTCCTATTGGATAATTACTGCATGGGCTTTCTTTCATCTGGCAACAAGTTATATAACCCCAACTGGTGCAATGAGTTGCTTCTCATTTCATAAGCAACCAAGTCGAAAGACACATCGCATGGTCATGGAAAAAATGTCAGTCTGTTTGAGAAGGGTCAAGCCTGTGGGGGCAGTACTATGATCTGGGGTTGCTGCAGTTGGTCAGGTCTAGGTTCAGCAACACTATGTGCTCAAAGAATGAGGTCAGCTGACTACCTGAATATACTGAATGACCAGGTTATTCCATCAATGGGATTTTTTTGTCTTCCCTGATGGCACGGACATATTCCAAAATTACAATGCCAGGATTCATCGAGCTCGATTAGTGAAAGAGTGGTTCTGGGAGGAGCATGAAACATCATTTTCACACATGGATTGGCTACCACAGAAATTTCAGAATCAGAATCGGAATAAGCTTTATTATCATTGCACCGAGATACAACAGTACATACAGTCATCCGAAAGATGGGCGGAGTGCACGAAGCTACTGCTATAGAGCACGATCCTCTTATTCTTATTCAGAATAATATTTTTAGATAGAAAAATGGACACAGCCATGAGGAGAGGGGTAGTGGCATTACAGTGGCATTACAAAAAAGATCTTGTCACACTCTGATGCATGCTCAATAATACAGGTAGAAAAATCTAAAAAAAGTTAAGTCTGGTCCTCTGGACATTCAAAAAACAAAGCAATGCTAAACTAAAAAGTAGAAACGTTTCGTCATTTGTCCGGAAGACTTCCTCAGTCTGAGCTGCTGTATCAGTGTTGCCAGGTGAGAAATGTAGGATTATCGTACTAGAGCCCTAAAATTATCGTATTTTGAGGGAAATTATCGTACACCCGTCATAAACAAAATAACAAGTATGCTCTATAGTCACTCTGTTGTTGAATAGTGTCTAACAGGCACCCCCAGCTTTGTGGCGTCAGTACTGGTGGGAACCAGAGACAATAATACGTATTAATGTCTGGTGGCAACTAATGAGCGCCCCCTTCTTGTTTTGTTTCATGGTGGTTAACCACCACCGAGCTGAAGTGTGGACAGGAGATTAAAAATAAATATTTTTAAACGAATTCTGTAAAATTAATTTAATAACTCAACTAAATTCTGTCTATTAAGTTTGTATTTTTAAGGAAATAATAACTTGATCTTAAACTTTACTGATATCACTACTAAAAACATCCCTAATTGTAAATTTAATATTCATTTTATTTCTTTCTTTTTGGAAATGCATTCTTTCTGTTTCATACCGTGGACATTCCATAAAGACATGTTGAACAGTTTCAGGGAAATTGCTGGTGCACATGTCACAAAAAAGTCCTGTTGCATGTTTTCCAATTATTTCAAGAGATTTATTAAATAAAGGTTGAATAAATAAATTAAAGCCCGTGTGTCCTGTTCTAATGCGAGTAAGTTCCTGTTTCTTCCTGCTTTCAATTGTACTGTATATCTTACCTTTTTATGAATGTTGTGTAAATGTCTTCCTATATCAGTAATGTCCCAGTTTTCCTGTCATATTTTCTTAATATATTTCTTTATTATCATTTAACGTTCAACTTTTATAAATGTTCTATCATTTTCATCACTTCTTCCAGACCGGTGTCACACGGCTCTGCTTTTTCTAACGTATGGGGCGGGTGCAACGGACTATTCAGCCAATCATGGTCGTTGTTCTGCATATACGTCACTCTTATGTCGCATTTAGAAAAGCCCGATTGGCTGGAATTTCAAGATGCCTTCAGGGTTCACAAAAAAACTCTGACAGACAGTTGCGACAGGCTGATGGAAACCGATCACAACTACACGTTCACAGAATGGTCAAATTATCGTATTTTTGGCCTTTTTTGGGATTATTGATCGTACATCGTACAGAGGGCAAAATTATTGTACAAATATGATAATTATCGTACACCTGGCAACACTGTGCTGTATCCAGCTCAGTCTTATAAATAGCACCCTCTCACAGTGGATCAACCAGTTTGCTGATGACAGCCGAAACCAGCTGCTCACATGATCAAGGAGGACCATCAGCCTAACGATGGATCTTTAGCACCCTGATGGTTGTTTGCTATTCACAGAGGGCTGAATGATACTAGCAACAACAGCATTAGAGGGGGACAGTTGAACCCGGAGGCCTCCACCTCTGTTCAAAGATGGACGGTTTCTTTTCACAAAGATGGCCTCTTTTACTCCTCTCTCAAACCATCGTTCCTCTCTATTAAGTATGTGAACATCTTCATCCCTGAAAGAGTTTAGTTTAGTTTTAGTTTATTTTTTATTTATTTTATTTAAAAAAAATACACAACAATAATACATACAATAAGAGAAAATAAAAGACAAGACATATATAAAATGAAAGGTGGCAGAAGAAGAAAAAATCTAATTTTATCTGCCCCTTACATTCCAATAAACAATTCATACAACAAACTCATTTGATTTCCAAGATAATGAACTTAATTTTTAATTTTTACCTTCTGTATCTCATACAATTTCTAAACTCCACTCATTTAAATATATGTTTTTACCCGTTTAAACTTAATCATTCTTTTGAAAACAACCATTGATTGAACCACTTTAATATCTGATTCCAATTCATTCCATAACCCAATTCCTTAAACTATGGTAGATCTTCCCCTCGAACTAGTCCTAAAATGTGGCTTCACAAATACATTTGTCCCCTTAAGATTGTAACTACTCGATCTTCTAACAAAATACTTCTGAATATTTGAAGGAAGTGCATTATTCTGTGCTTTATACAAAACTAACAAAATATTATAATGAACTAAATCATAAAACTTCAGTTTCTTTTGATAAAACAAAATGCTTGGAAAAAGAATTTCCATCATCCGATGGAAATTCTTTCTGGTGATAATTCTAACAACTCTCTTCTGCAATATAAAAATATAAAAAAGAGTGACCTCTGGCCTGGAGATGAGTGTAGACCACAGAGTCCTGACCTGATGATGTTGATCTGTGCTGGGCCATCATTTTGGCCAGTGGCTGTTTAGTTTCTCGGATGTAAGACTGGTCACAGCCCTCCTGACACTGAACAGTAGGAGTGCAGGAAAAAATAGATTTTTTAAAGAATCTAGATTCTTAGTCCTGGCGATTCAGAATCAATTCTAAAAGCCCCAAAATCGATTTTAAAACATGTTTAAATTTTATATATTTTCCACTCCTACTCCTGAGCGTACTGCATATTGCATTATGTGTCCATTCGGCCGCTGTAGAATTTTGACCGTGTAGGCCACCGTACAGCACAGCTAGTTAGCCATCTCCTGAGACAGCGCAATTCAACTTGCTCCTTTGTCTTTAAAACTAATTTCAGATCCTACAACGTTCTGGGGAAGACAGAGCTTAACAAGAGAACGGTTGTTTGCAAGAAGTGTCAAATAAAATTACGGTACAGTATTTTGGAAATGCAATAAAATGCACGGAAGATGAAAGCAGCCGACCAGTGAAGTCTGCTGCAAAGATTTCTCTCTCCATCTCCTGCTGTATCACAAAGGATTTACAAGCATACAGCTCAGTGGAAGTTGAGGGGTTTAGTTTTATTTTTAATATGCTGGAAGCAACGTACAGTACGTTAATCCTTCATGTAGATAAAGGTCCACACAGCTCCAGCATGAAACAAAAATAACGTGGGAGAAGTTCTGATGCACTGCACTAAAACCATTGATATACGGTAAGAGCTGATGTCGTATATCTCCGTATCCTTCACATATACTTATACTTATATTTCCGGATATTCCCGGAAATGGACCGCAATGATCCTTTAAAAATCCCAAAATCCCAGAATCCGGATACTTATCTTTGGCAGACCCTTGACAAATAACAGCCACATTTATTTTGGATCTGCCGAAGATAAGTATCCAGATTTTGGGATTTTTTAAGGATCATTGCGGTCCATTTCTGGGAATATTAGTGAGATGAGACACATCGACTGGAGCCAGTTCTAAATGATACAATTTATGTTTGTAAATTACAGTTCAGAAGAGATTTTGTGTAAACTTGCACAGGTTTTGAAATTTTGTCAAATATTTACTAAATATGAATCAATATGTTAAAAAACTGAAGATTGTATTTTATATTGAGTTAAAGGTTAATGCACTATGGTAGACTGAAGTCTGGTTACTTTTATATATATTGAATTATTTAGATCTGAAGAATCTGGATTATATTGGATTATGATGGCAGCACTTTGCTTGTTGGCGTTTTGTGGAGCACTGGCCTATTGCAAACGAGGGAGACTTCAGCAGGACTTTATGCCTGGAGCACCCGACGTCTGGTCTGCACGGTGACCTCGAGAAATCAGCTGTTTGCAAGCTTATCCGGAAGGTGAACAGATCACCCACTCGGATTGGGACTCTGGACGCTGTACTGGTCAACATCTGAGGTCAGAGCTTGGATCAGTGGAAAAAAGTCCCAAATTGGATCATTTTTGGAACAGAGTCGCCCTTACAGACTCAAGGCTGCAGAAATTACAATGTGAGCCTGAAGTGAAAATATTTGTCATTCTTATCTGACTCCCTTGGAAACAGCCTTGGAAAAGGCTGGATATCTAATTTCTCCTGAGACGTGTTTTACTGAGGACAAACAGCTGCTCCTCTTGTCTTGTCCCCTACCCCCCCGGAGAACTTTTCTATGAGCGTTATCGGAGGCCGGCTGGTTACATCTCAGACTGTTGCTATCTGGAATGTCTCATGGACAGAAATCTCCCTGCCTCAGTCTCAAAATGCAACATGTAACTGTCTTAAATGTGCTTATGGTATAGTTTTTACTGTCTCATGTGGTGTCTTGGCAGACAAAATGTGATACATTTTTTTAATACCAACACTGTGACCCTCATGGTACTTTCCTTGTTTTTCACACCTTTGACCTTCATCCCGATACGGATGAGAGAGGCCGTGCTGAAGAACATAATGTGATTTGATGTCTCATGTGGTCTGAATAGGCAGCAGCTTCACACACTCACCCCCCCTTCAGGATGACTGTGCATACATATTCACGCTGTATTGGTGAAAACTTGTGCAATGTTAATAAAAGTACTCTGACTCTGACTTATTTGTCTATGATGGACTGGAGACCTGTCCAGGTGTCCCCTTCATCTCACACAGTGATGATTGGACATGGACACCAGTGATCCTCGTGACTCTTAAAGGAAGAATTGGGTAAAGATGATGGATGGATGAATTTTTTGTTCCTAGATTTTTCTTTTTCTTTTATTGTTTTAGAGAAATCCAGGCAACTAAGCTAATACTGGTGATTTAAGTTACATAATTTTATGCACTCTTGCATTATTTATTCCTATTTTTGGTACAAAAATCAAATGATGAAAAAAATTTGATACCGTACAGAACCCAAAATTATTGTTTTAAATAAATGTTCCATTTGTTTACCTTGTTGTTTATTCTTTTCAGCTTGTCAGTTACAAAACTGAAACTCAATTTATGACCATTTTAATAGAAAAATCAATTCTGAATCAAAAATCGTTTCTGAATTGAAAAATCGATTTTGAATAGAATTGTGACACCAAAAATCAGAATCGAATTGATTCACCAGACACTGAGAGATTTGCAGCCCTAATTGTAAGTATAAAATGTCTCCTACTACTTAAATCTAAACCTAATTAAGTCACGTATAAACTGCATCATACTATCTAAAACTAAACCCAATTAACATGCATGATTTCTTCTTTTCACTGATGGATGAAATAATTTATTGTTGAGTCATGTTTGTTGTGGAGATAACTTTGCTTCTTATAGGTGGATCCATTGCATACAAATGCTTCAGGTGGTGAGAATGTAATTTTATATTAAATTTACAGAAACAATTTTTATTATAACATTACATAATTTAGTTTAAGTTTACAGAAACGGACTTATCATCACCATTATTAGTGAGAGTACATACTAGCAGTAGCAATTGTCCCATCATTAGAAAATAGATTGTACTCGCTAGGAGTTAACCAGGCCTTCACCAGTCTCACAAATGAGTCATGGTTTAAACAAAAAGGGCCATACAGAGGTCTAGCAATTCAAAGGTTTGGTGCCCAGTTCTTCTCTCAACAGACTACAGAGTCCAGTACTCCTCAGTGGACGAGGCCACTGAGTCCCACGACAATTTGGGTCCTGCTGAGGGCGATAAAATGAACGTGGGAGGTATGGATGGGGACGGGTCAGCACGAGGTCAAGGAATGTACATCAAACACAATATGTCGATAAGGAAAGGCTCCAACGTGGTTTCATCTCAGCCAATGTGCACCCACTGGAGGGCCCAAACACTTGCTGGACAGGTGGAGATGGATCTGCTGGAAACATGTGATTAAAGCTTCCCACGGCATCTGGAGGAGGTGGTCTGCACATCGGGGAAGTTCATCCATTGCCCCTGGCGGAATATATCAGTCAGTCATGTGGATTGGGGAATAGACGGACGCATTCCCAGCCTGAATGTGAGGAAACCAAGTGGGCGACGAGGGGTCCTGGAACAACGGGGCATCAGCACAGGAGACCTGCCAGATGTGTTGTTGAATTAGAATTTTTAATTGATGTTTGTACTGTATTTTCTTTCAGTCATTCTGAAGAACAACCAGAGCTTTTAAAAGAGTCCGTGGATTCAATTGACAAATCTAATTATTCAAAATTTACTCCATTCAATTGGACACTCTATCATTCTAAATTCATCAAGGTGATTTGAAGAAGAACAAAATCAGCTTAATATTTTAATTGGGTTGGAAAATTTAAACTGTGACATTTTACTGTGTTTTGATTAAATTTTACGTTGACTACAAGTTTTGAAATGGTTTCTAATCTTTCCGTAGTTTTGCAGTGTTCCCATTAATGTTTAAGGTATACTCTTTGAGTATTTTTACTAGTTTGATTAACTGTTAAGGGTTAAAATAAGTTTTGAAGTTAGTTAAGCTTTAGTCAGTCAGAGAGTCAGAGTCAGAGTACTTTTATTAACATTGCACAAGTTTTCACCAGTACAGCGTGAATATGTACGCACAGTCATCCTGAAGGGGGGGGGGGCAAGTGTGTGAAGCTGCTGCTATCAGACCACATGAGACATCATATCACATTATGTTCTTCAGTGCGGCCTCTCCCATCCGTATCGGGATGAAGGTCAAAGGTGTGAAAACAAGGAAAGTACCATGAGGGTCACAGCGTTGGTATTAAAAAAAGATGTATCACATTTTGTCTTTCAAGACACCATATGAGACAGAAAAAACTATACCAGAAGCACATTTAAGACAATCACATGTTGCATTTTGAGACTGAGGCAGTGAGATTTCTGTCCATGAGACATTCCAGATAGCAAACAGTTCTGAGGTGAAACCAGCCGGCCTCCGATAACGCTCATAGAAAAGTTCTCCGGGGGGGGGGGGTAGCGATAGGTGCAGCTGTTTGCCTCAGAAAACACGTCTCAGGAGAAATTTGACATCCAGCCTTTCTGGGGGGAGGGGGGGGGTGTAGCGATAGGTACAGCTGTTTGCCTCAGAAAACACGTCTCAGGAGAAATTTGACATCCAACCTTTTTCCAAGGCTGTTTAGGGTAAAGTCAGATAAGGATTACAAATATTTTTCACTTCAGGCAGACAGTATAATTCCTTCAGCCTTGAGTCTTGCTGGGCAACTCTGATATGGTCCAATTCTGGACATTTTCCTCTGATCTAGCTGTGGCCCTTAGATGTTGACCACCAGAGTCCAGAGTCCCAATCCGAGCGGATGATCTGCGGTCCTCAGTGATCGTGTTCACCTTCCAGATTAGCTTGTAAACAGCTGATTTCCGAGGTCACGGCGCAGATCAGATCGGGTGCTCCAACATTGCCGATTGGCCAGTGCTCCACAAAACGCCAAAAAAGCAAAGCGCTGCCATCGTAATCCAATTTAATCCAGATTCTTCACATTCCCTCAGAGCACACAGAGAGCGAGACGTCACCATTCCATCGAATCCATGGCGTATCTCTCGTTTCGTCTGCGGGGATGGGCTGGCTCCCCCGTGCCTTGCCTTTTGTTGAAATCTTTCAGTAGAGTTGAATTCCCATACCACCCAATTCATCTTAATCTTCGTTCGAGGTGCTTCATGAGAAGCTGCAGACAAGACAAAAAGCAGCAGCAGCGGGGAGGGGGGGGGGGAGAGGAGAAAGGCGTCTGCCTCCTTCAGAAGCCAGAACAGATGAGTTTAGGAGTATTATGTTGTTTTCGTTAACGTTTAAGGTTTATTATTTTGGGAAATTGACTAGTTTTCATTACCTTTTCAGTTTTTTTTAAGGATTACTCTTTGGATATTTTTACAAGTTTTAGAATGTTTTAATAACTTTGAAGGTTCATTCATTTGGTATTTTCACAGGTTTGGAGACGTTTTAACTGTGGGTCTGTTCCAGAACACCTAGGTGGCAGTGTTCCTCACTTCCATCATTTTTCTGTGTACCAGTACTGTATATAATACTGGGTCATTCCAAATCATTCTTGCTGCTAGTATAAACAACCAGGGGTCAACCGCAGGGAACTAAATTAGTACCGAGGGCTGTGGTAAGTGCCCTAATTGAAAAATTAAAGATTAAGAAAAGTCACCAATTTCACTAACTTAGCGTATGCGTTTAGCACTTTTGGAATCAGATTATCAAGAATCAAGAATCAAGAATCAAGAAGGTTTATTAACATTGCATCAATTTTCATCAATACAGCGTAAATATGTAGTTACAGACATCCAGGAGAGAGAATGAGTGCAAACAAGCTGCAGCTCAACAAAGCACATGACATGTTTATCAACACATGATATGTTTATCAACACATGATATGCTCATAGCGCGGCCAGTCCCAATCTGTCCCCAGATGAAGGTCAAAAGCAGGAAAACAGGCAAAGACACGGGGTTTCACAGCATTGATATTAAAAAAAGATGAATCACATTTTGTCTTCAAGACACCGCGTGATCCAGTAAAAACCATATCAAAAGCACATTTAGTTACAATAACAAATGGAGATACGGCAGGCAAGGAGATAAGTCTGTGAGTAATTTCAGACAAACACAGAGTTCAGCAGATGTGCAGCTGGGTGTTATCTGAGGCTTCACAGAAATCTCTGGGGAGGGGGAGGGGGGGGGACTCTTCAGCTCCACACTCCAGGAGAATGGCTTCCCACAGCCTACTTTTCAAGGACATGTGCAGAAGCCAGATAATGTTCTTGTTTGTTATCCAATAGACCACAGTGTTCTTTTCCACTGCCGCCTTCAAGTCTGTGGTGCTGTTTCATGGCCGAAAGAAATCCAAATATGTGGTTCCGCTCTGCTCAGCTTCATGAACTCCCATCTGTCCCTTGATTGATCCGGGGTGGCTGTAAACAAGTCCCAAAACGGACAGCAGGTGCGCGGTGGTCCACCACTGCTCCAAGCGAGCGATTGAGCTCATACAACAGCTGGGATGAGGAGCTCACGGCCCGGTTCAGAGAATTTTGCTGATCAGGTAGTGCCGACAGCGCGCTGATAGCTGCCGAAGCCTCCCTCAGCTTCCAGTAACAAACAACTCCGCTCACGCCAAAAAACAGAGCAGTTGCTACCAATAATCCAATAATCCACAAATCCTCCACGTCTTCGACACTTAAGACGGTCAGACACATGGGCTGCCACTGACCCCACGAGTCCATCACGTATCCAGCCGCGTGTGTGTCGGAGGGACAGACAGCTTCTCCTGGCACGGTCCGCTTCGTGGAAAAAATCTTATCCATTGAAGAAACAGCCCAATTTATTAATTCCATATTGGTTCGAGTGAGCGCTGAAGGGTCGCAGACGAGACGAAAAGCAAGCAGGGAGTAGGAAAAACTTAGGGAGGGAAGAGCAGAAAGATATGCGACCTGCCTTGCCGAGTGCCGGAAGCAACAAGTTATGTTTGTGTGTCAAGTTATGATTATGTTAAAGGTCTTAGATTCTTATTATTTT
>JBBPBX010022158.1:16481-28639 GCA_038048925.1 Garcialebias charrua
GAATTTAAAATAAAAATCTTCATCCCATATATTTTATAAAAATGGCTCTTAAAGCTTTGCATCAGTGGTTAGGTTAAACAAAAACTGTTTGTTGCCCCATGTGTTTGTTAGCAAAATATATTGAATAACGAGACAAATTTTAATAAAACCTGCAGAGAGTTAGAACTGAATGGACGTCTGCAGCAGAGTCAGTCTGAATCAAAATGGCCGCCACAGCCAACTGATCTTGAAACACGTAAACACATTTCGGTCAGTTTTTTATTTTTTTTATTTATTTTTTATTAATGTCTATTCATTTTATAAGAATGAAATACAACAAATAACATATGCATAAAAATAGAAAGAAAAAACATAAAATGAAAGGCAGCAGATGAAGAAAATAATGTATCTTGTTAAATCTGCTCCTTTTATCATCTAATACAAACTAAGTGCTCTATAATAACCAAATAAGTAAACAACTCGTTTAACCAAAAATTATATATATACTCAATACAGTCCTTTATATTTGTTCAACAAATCAACTTTAACAAGTTTCTTAAAGACAAGAATCGACTTGGCTTCCTTAAACTCTGACTTTAAATTATTCCACAGTCCAACACCCTGTATCACAGTAGATCTTCCCTTTAAACTCGTTCTGAATTTCTGTTTGACAAAAATATCTTTTCCCTTGAGATTATAGTTACTAGCTCTTTTGACAAAGTACATTTGGATGTTTGAAGGTAACATACAATTATGAGCTCTATACATAAGTTGCAAAATGTTATAATCTACTAAATCATAAAATTTCAGTAGATTCATTTGACAAAACAATTCATTTGATGGGTGGCAGTAATGTTTTCTTGTCATAACTCTTATAATTTTTTTCTGCAAAATAAAAAGAGGGGATGTGTTGGTTTTACAAGCTTTGCCCCATACATTTATACAATAAATCAAATGTGGTACAGCAATTGAATTATACAATAGATACAATGCTTTATCATTAAATAGATATCTAACTTTATAAAATACTGCAATTGATTTGGATATTTTTGTTTTGACCAAATTGATGTGTTGTTTCCATGAGAGCTTATCATCAATAATTACACCCAAGAATTTTACCTCATTGACTCTTTGAATCAATGAGTTATCGATCAGAAATGGAATATCATTTGATTGTTTTTTATTACTAAATATCATGTAGTTTGTTTTCTCCAAATTTAATGACAATTTATTAAAGGGGACCACACATGCAAAATTCACTTTTTAATGTTTTTTTACTAAACTTTGGGTATTTACTTCATAAAAAAACAGTCCTTGTGCCAAAAAAATGCACCCAGTGGTTTATTTACTCTAAGTAGATTTATTTATTTTTGATAAATACACCAGGATTCACACTTCCTGCATTTATTGACGTCACAAGCCGCCAGCCAATCAGATCAAACCTGAGTCCAGCCCCTCACCTAGCAACCCCTGGTTAGGCTCAACCCACTTCTGTATTAAACACATGACTGTTGTTTTTCATGATTTCATCTCATCTTTTGTTTATATGTTCTTAATTTCATGTGTACAGCACTTTGTTGCAGCTGTGTTTTTTTAAATGGCTTTATAAATAAAGTATAATTGTTATTTTTATGTTTTAGTTCAATTTTTAGTGTATTTGCGATCGCTGCCAACGCGCAGCCGGCAAAAATTAAACGAGCGGACCACAGGCGGAAGGACCGGGTTCGACGGGACCCTCTTCCGGCGCGATGGAGCGGAGCTTCAACTGTACAGCCTTGCAGCAGCCTCGCAGCAGGCTCGCAGCAAGAGGACCTTCTCCTTACAGATTAATTTACGGGAGACACTTGGTGAACTTTGTGTTGTCTTCACTGGAACAGCGATAACTCCCAAAATCTCATCGCGTGCAACGAGCGGAGCTGGCGAAAACCGGAAGAGGAACAAGCTAACATTAGCTTCGGATTCGGGTGGTCTAATGCTAAAAGGAGCAGCAAACTGCGGCGCGCTCAGACGGGTTTCGGTAAGTTATCTTAAGCTAACACTAACAGTAAGTCAAATGAGTAATAAAAAAAGAGCTAATTTTAAAACAACAACACATTACAGATACTGGCTGTTACAGAGGGCGTGAACAGATCGTTGAAGGGCGTGGACTTCAAGAAACCGGTCGTTCAAAACGAAAGTTAAAAATGGCAGAATTAAAAAGGGTATAATTGATTATCTAATAATTATTTTGTGCATTAAATTGAAGGAATAGGGTCTGGATATCCCACAGAAATACCATAAAAATTTAAAAAATACATCTGAGGTCCCCTTTAAGTCTAAACCAATTTTGAATCTTTAGAAACTCATTCATCAATAAATCCAATAATTCATTGATATTATTTCCAGAACAGAAAAAAGTTGTGTCATCAGCAAAAAGAATGCATTTCATGAAATTAGAGACTTTAACTATATCGTTAACATACAAAATGAATAATTTTGGCCCGAGAATGGATCCTTGAGGTACCCCACATGTAACCATACATTGCTTTGATTTTACATCGTCCAATTGCACATATTGTTTTCTGTTGTCCAAGTAACTACGCACCCAATTTAGAGCTATACCTCTTAATCCGTATTTGTGTAATTTATTAAGGAGAATGCTATGATCAACAGTATCAAATGCTTTTTTTAAGTCAACAAAAACACTAACACAATATTGTTGTTGGTCCATAGCAGTAGATACTTGTTCAACAAAATCCATAAGTCAGAGTCAGAGAGAATTTATTGTCATTTGCACCGCATGTAGTACATGTGTTGAAAACGAGATTATGTACACAGGGTCCCAGTTACATCCAACAACAAATGCAAGAGAAAAACAATAATAACATCTAGGATTAACTAAGAGAGACATCAGCTAGTAATACACTAAGCCCTAATGTAGTAGAAAAACATCATTATAAACAGCAGCACGAACATGAGCAGATGGTCACAGATGAACGCAGCAACAAGAAACAGATCAGTATCAGCATGATGTGACATTTTGCAGTGTTTATTCTTATTATTTATTTATTCATGAGTCTGACAGCCTCAGGGTAGAAGCTGTTCCTCAGTCTAGTGGTTCTACATTTGATGCTCCTCAACCTCCGTCCCGAGGGGAGTGGTGCAAAGAGTGAGTGTGCTGGGTGAGTGAGGTCTTTCATGATGCAGGTGGCTCTTTTTCTGCATCTGGAGGTGTAAATGTCTGTGATGGTGGGGAGACTGACTCCCACAGACTTCTGTGCAGCCTTCACCACTCTTTGTAGAGCTTTCCTCTCTGCAACTGTGCAGCCTCCATGCCACACGTTGATGCTGGAGTGCCATTGATGTAGAATGACCACTTCTAAAACCATATTGATTATTTGTGATAATGTTGTGTTGTTCAATGAATTTATCTAATCTAAAGTTTTACAGATAAAGAGCTACAGTTTGGTGTGGTAGTAGCCGAAAGTCACCCCCAAACCTAGATCTGAGCACTAATGTGCTCCGTCAGCTCCTCTGTTGCCATAATAATAATAATAATAATACTTTATTTATAGAGCCCTTTAAAACAACCACAGCCATATCATACCATTTTATTTATAGAGCACTTTAAACAGGACCAAGGCCAAACCAAAGTGCTGAACAAACAAACAAACAAATAACAGGCAACACAGACAATGAAGTACAAAACAAAAGACATAAAAACATTGCAGATCGTAAATAATACAACCAAATACAAATCAGCTGGTGTTGAAAGCAACAGAATAGTTAGCAAAACATTTCACAAACTACTTGAAACTGTCAGGAAACGCTCATCGGATGCACGTCAACAACAAGACCAACTCAATTCAAGATGGCCGCCACAGCTGTCCTAAAAGTTACGCAAAAACGACTAAAGGTTAATTTTACAGATATCGGGCTAGAATTTGGTGTGGTAGTAGAAGAGGGTCATCCCCAACACTGACTCTAATCATTGATTAGAGTCAACCCCGTTTGTCTGTTAGCAAAATATCTCAACTCTTGAATGGAATTCGATGAAACTACTAAAGTCATCGTTGGACATTGGTCACAGTTTGGAGCCCAACTCAAGATGGCCACCAATGCTAATTAAACTTAGCCAACACAAACTGGCTCCATTTCAGTTTTACAAACACCAAGCTAAAATTTGGTGTGGTAGTAGAGGAGGTCATCCCCAACAAACCCTCTCTGCACAAAACATCAACATGAGATGAATTTTTAAAATTTATAACGAGGAATAACTTTTAAAACCAGCAATCTAAAATACCGTCATGTGTGAGTTTCTCGTTCTTGGTGTTTCACTTTGGGGTGCTTCTGGTTCGGCTGACGTTCGGCTAATCGTGAACGTTTCTCTGAGATCGACTGAGTCACCGATGTTCAGATTCTAAAACCCTCGTTTTCCCTGTTGGTCGTGTCTATTATAAGTGTGTGTGTGTGTGTGTGTGTGTGTGTGGGTGAGTTTATGTTAAACTTGGGGACTTGATCCAGTTCACACACCAGTCATTTGGGGACACTTTGGCAACTGGGGACCAAACGGTCCCCAGTTTATACTGTATTGGCATTCAGCATGCTTCAAAATGCATGTGTGTGCGTGTGTGCGTGTGTGTGTGTATGTGTGTATGTGTGTGTGTGTGTGTGTGTTGTACAAACGTGTGTGGAGCAGATAGATGA
Organism: Garcialebias charrua; assembly: GCA_038048925.1. Classification (NCBI taxonomy): domain Eukaryota; kingdom Metazoa; phylum Chordata; class Actinopteri; order Cyprinodontiformes; family Rivulidae; genus Garcialebias; species Garcialebias charrua. The sequence continues at coordinate 21,147 of JBBPBX010022158.1, forward strand.
CGTGGATCGATGGCTGTAATCCCGAGCAGATTAAAAGAGCATTAATACTGGCAACGATAACGTAAACGGTGCGGACCCAGATCTCCATTGATCCACAGGAACCTGATCCAGACCAGTTCCTGGAAGAGCCTGAAGGGGGGAGGGAGGGAGGAGGTGGGGGAGGTGGGGGAGGAGAGACCTGAGAGCAAACAACAAAGACGAGCCGAGGGACGAGCTGCACTCGAACGCATCTCCATGCTGAACAGTGTACAGGACTGATGCTACCACACCAAACCTTAACTCAGTGTCTGTCAAATCAGCTGAGGTTGATTAGCTGTGGCAGCCATCTTGAATAGGAGTGACTCCAGAAACCAATTAGCTGCAGATGAACTTCTGCTGATTTAACGTTTTATTAGAATCCTTCAGGTGATTCTTGGGATATTTTGCTAACAGACACATGAACACAGACCTACTTTTTTCCTGTCTGTAGCAGGCGACAGAGTTAATACAGTACTCAGCTTTAAACTTTAATATGTTCATCTTTTATATATTAAAGATCATTGCTTTTATAGTTTTGTCATGTTTTTGTCTCCCGTCATGGAGCAAATTGGAAATACGCTCCATCTGTTCATATCGGGAGCAGAACTTGAAAAATAATTGAGTTACCAACTTCCATTTTGGTATGGGGTGGCATAACGGCATAAGAAAGTGGGTTGCCTCATCAAAATCCAAGACGGCTACCACCATATATTTATGTAAATCAACCATACCATCATTTGAGTTATAGTGTTTATATTGTTTAAAAGTACAGAGTCCTTAAATGATTGGGGGGGCCAAAAATTAATCTATGAAGGACAGGGCCACCATTGGCCCCCCCTTTGGCTCTACCCCTGCATCTGGTGGTGGAGTTGCTTGCTCCACTCGATGTGATCCATCACTCTCTGCTCGGACAAGAATTTAATAAAATAAAATTCCCCTCGGTTCTTGCCCATTTGAATAGGCTGCACTAAAAACATTTAGGTTTACATATCTGAAAAACACTCATCTCCAAAACTACAAGCCGTTATACTCAAACCCATAACACACTAAGGTTACTTTTATACTTTTGGAAACCCCGTTTACCTCCTCTCTTCTTAAACCTTTGGACTGTTGTTTTTTGGGATTTTTTTTTATTTTACGGCTGTTATGAGAAGCTTTAAAAAAAAAACTTTAATGTATAGCAGAACTGACGATGCTCAACAGAGGAATGAATGGCCGAGCGTTGCTTGGCCTTTTTCAGAGGTCGACTCGCCACATCCTCAGTCTTCATAAACGTAGTTCCCAACTGACATCACACTTCCTACATCCGGGTCCTTTCCTCCGTCCAGTTCAGTCAGAGGTCCAAAATGTTTGTGTACTCTGGGGTTGAGGGTGTGAACGAAGCAGGTAAATCAGGAAAGAACTTTTCATTGGATACTTCATCCAACCTTACTTTGGTCTAAAGTGTCTAAAGGTTTTATTGCACGTAATTCAAGCAGAGTTTAGGAGCTTTTCTTGTTAAATATTTTGTAATATGTAAGTGGGCAAACACGGTGGTTCGGTTGGTAGAGCTGTTGACTGAGAAGGTTGTCAGTTCGAATCCCGGTTAGGGCACCTTTCTGGGTGGAGTTTTGCATGTTCTGTCCGTGCTGCATGGGTTTCTCCAGGTACTCCAGTTTCCTCCCACAGACCAAAAACCTTCAAATCCAGTTCAAAATTCTCCTGTATGTCTACAAATCTCTGAACAGTCCCCACCCCCCATCTCTTTGATTTGCTACAGCCGTATGTCCCACAACATTCTCCGAGGTCAGCGGACCAGGTACTTTTAACACTTCCAGGAACTCGTCTTAAACGCAGAGGTGACAGGACCTTCTTTGTAGCAGGACCAAGACTTTGGAATGAGTTACCTCTGCTCGTCAGACAGGCCCCTCCCTCTCGGTTTTCAAATCCCGTTTAAAGCTTCAGTATGTAACATTTTTTATAAACATATTTCTTCACTCTGCCACATCTCCTGACAGACTGATGTTAGCCAGGTAATCTCTGAAAAAAAAATATATATATACCGTATTCACCGGAGGAAAATATGCTCCGGTGTTTAATACGCTTTGTCCAATTATTAACAAGAAACAAGAAAAAAACGTAAACAATATGCCCCGGTGTTTAATACACGTCATCACCACGCGACGCGTCAGCGCCTCATTTGCCCTAATCAAGATGGCGGCGACTGAAGCAAGCGAATACGAAGATCTTCACAAGGAAACACGGTAAAACAATTATTTCTTTGTGAGAAAAAATATATTTCTTAGCTGACCATAGCAGACGTGCTTCTGAGCTTAACGAAATGTTCAAATCAGCTGGATTTTTTTTAAAGTTCGCCGAATTTTAGGCAGGCGCCAGGCGGGTCAAACCGGACGCTTTCTTTCTTTAAATTTAGCTAAATAAACGCTTAAAAAATATATTTCTTAGCTGACTTAATAGTAGACGTACTCCTGAGTTTAACGAAATGTTCAAATCAGCTGGATTTTAAAAAAAAGTTTGCCGATTTTTATGCAGGCGCCAGGCGGGTCAAACCGGACGCTTTGTTTCTTTAAATTTAGCTAAATAAACGCTTAAAAATATATTTCTTACCTCACTATAGCAGACGGGCTCCTGAGCTGAACCAAATGTGAAATCAGCTGGATTTAAAAATCCGCGGTGTGGTTTATGAGTGGTATCTTGCAAACAAAAACAGCTACCGGTACATCCACAGCAGGGAGCGGGCAGCGACAGAGTCATCAGTCCGACCAAAGGAGGCTTTTTTCGGACACATGCAAGTAGAAACTTCTGGAAGTGGCCCCTCTTCCTCTTCGCTCTCTGAGTCCTCTGCTGGCTGCTGCCTACAGCGCCCGTATAGCGGCCGAAACTGGTACTGCACCATTTTTGCCAAAAATGAAAAACGAAGAATCAGAGCGAAAAATGGGTCTAAAAATATGGGAAAAAATCCATAAATAATACTCTTCGGTGTTTAATACGCTGGACATTCAAATGAGCAAAAATACAGCGTATAATACAACGGTTTTTACGGTATATATATATATATATTGTCCCCTTGCTTCTCCAAGTGGTAAATAAGCATTTCTAAAAAGAAAAAGTGACCCGCCATTTTCCAGCCAATAAAAACAGAGTTTGTAACCAGCCAATAAAAACAGAGCTTGAATTTGAATCAGCCAATAAAAACAGAGTTTGAATTTGAATTTCAGCAGGGCCAGGGTGAGCAGAGCCATATATGGCTCTGAGGGGGAGGGATCAGAATGCTTTGCCTGTTGAAAATATTTCTAAGTTCTGCACTCTACAGAAAGTTACACATAGCACCTTTAAAGACCCACTACTATTTTGTTGCTTTCAACACTTGATGATCTGTGTTTGGTTGTTATAATTATCATCTGTAATGTTTTTATGTCTGTTTTTTGTACTTCATTTTGTGTGTTGCCTGTTGTTTGTTTGTTCAGCACTTTGGTTGGCCTTGTTCCTGTTTAAAGTGCTTTATAAATAAATGGTATGGTATGGTATGGTATGGTATGGTATGGTAAAAGGAAGAAGCAGGTAAAGATGATGGATAATCTTGAAGTGATTGGCCACCAAGAGCTTTGTTCATCTTGTCTGGTTCAATCTGTTTGTTCCTGTCTTTGATTTTATACGTCTACCTTATAATGTTTTGCTAGTTTTTTGATACTTTGTTAAAAAAAAAAAACTTTCTTTTGTTTTTTTCTCTCTTCTGTTTTCTATTGTTTATTGTTTGTTTGTTTATTGTTTATTGTTTAAGGAAATTCTATCACTGCTGTTCATTGTTCTTTTCCCCGGGCGCTTTCGGGCTGCTCACTGCACCACCTGGTAGGTGGTTGGGTTAAATGCAGAGACGAATTTCGTCTGTGTATGGGAAACATACGCAGATGACAGGAAAAGACATTATTATTATTATTATTATTTAGTTTTAGCAGGTCGCTTTCGTAAATGAGCCCTTGAGGTTCAAAAGATTTACCTGTCTAAATAAAGGTTGAATGAATCTCAATAACAGCAAAAGGTTGTCTTCATACCTTATCAACAATTCATGTTTCCCCACAAGGTCCTTTACCATTTGAAGAAGTCATTGTTGACACACAAAATTAAAAAAAGAAGCCCCCCCAAAAAAATAACCCTCTCATTAAATGTGCACAGGTAGCGCTGGTACTCTCAGGAGGTGTGCGGTACTCTCAGGAGGTGTCGGTGTTTAGGTGGAAGAACCTGGGCCAAATGGACTCGATTTTCGGGCTCAGACCGACGGAGGGAAGGCAGCCTCGGCCACTGTACGTCAGTAAACCATGGCAGAGGAGTGTAACTATATACAGGGAACCCTCGAGTTACGTCACCCCCAAGCTACGTCAACTCAGACTTACGATTTGCCTCTTTGAAAGAATGCCATCGAGATACGGCAAAAAAAAAGGAGTTACGAACAAGTCATATTAGAAGTATGTAATCGAGATACGGCAAAAAAAGTGCGTCATTACGGCAAGCGGCAAGGTGGGGGAGGGGTACAGTACCTTGGCTGTTCGCGCATGACAGTGCGCATGACCGTGGAGTAGGGGTGGGGTGACACTGCCGTACTATTTAAAGGGACGCGCCATTTTGACCACGTTGTTGAGTTTCGGCGAGAGAGAGAGAAGAGCAAACGTACGTATCGATCTGTATCATCATCATTTAGTAGGGGTGTAACGAGATCTCGTTGTACGAGATCTCGCGATATTAAACTCCCGTGATATCTCTCGTTGAGAGGTAACGTTGTCTCGCGAGTCGCTAATGCTAGCAGCCCCTAGCAAGTCAGCGTCACGGACAGCATGGCTTCGCCGGATGAAGTTGCTATAGAAGACGCCCCAACTACTGATGGAGGGTCCCGGTGCCGCAGACGCCTCTACATTGATGGAGGGTCCCGGCGCTGCCGACGCTGCCCCGGATGTAAAGACACACTTGTGTAAACACCGGTGTGACCGGTGTTGCCAGATAGAGTCCCACCCACCCAAAGCACTCTTTACCCGCAAAAGTCAGAAGGAAAATCGCGGTGAACCGCCCAATCTGGCAACACTGGTGAGTGACTGCTGCAGATTCAGTGCTGATGCGGATATTTATGTTCAATTTTTGTAGAGTGTTTTAATTAGCGACAGTTAGGAGGATTAGGTTTAGCGAGAGTGTTTTTATTAGCGACAGTTAGGAGGATTAGGTTTAGCGAGAGTTTTAATTAGCGACAGTTAGAAGGATTAGGTTTAGCGAGAGTGTTTTTAGTAGCGTTTGAACTTGAGAAAAACATCAGTGTCTACCTACACTTCAGTCAAAGTAAGGGAATTTTGTTTCCTTTTTCTGTTGCTTTTAGCTTTTTTAGAGTTCATGGACTTCTTTTTCATGCACATGGACATGGACTGCACACCAAGGCACTGGTTTCAAAAACATGATGGTTGCAACATGTTTCTGATGGATGTGATTTTATGCTGATTTGGTGCCGATTCATGTCAATAGCTGCTGCTGCTGATGGATGGATGGATGGATGGATGTGAGTTGCTGCTGATTTGCTGCTGTTTGATGTTAACAGCTGCTGCTCTTTGAGAAGTGTTCATGGTTCATGGTTGACATCATTTGCAGATTATGGCTGAGAACTGTTTAGGAAGAGATTTGTATTTTGTATGCTTTCTCTGTGCTGAAAAATACATTACTGTACCTTTTAAAAGTTTCAGAACTGGACTGTACACTAAGGCACTTTGTTTTCATACATGTCAGTAGATTTTTTAAATTACAGTACAGATGTGCTGTGCTGAATAGCACTGTCTAACATTGCTGTACAGTACCTGTACATGCTGTTCAGGTTTTGTGTGTTTATGGATGAATGTGTGGTGTAATGTGTTAGCTAAGTGTTTGTAAATAAAGTTCTGTGCATGTTTATGGCCCAGTATGTCCGCTTGTTCAGTCTCATGCCATTAAATGTGTGTGCGGCACTCCGTTAGCGGTATAGCCGCGACCTACGTCAGAAATGCGGACCTACGATCGGCACGTGTTTTTGGTCCGCGAGTTACGGCAAAATCGACCTAAGTCTCATCCTTAGGTCCGGAACCCGTTCTTAACTCGAGGGTTCCCTGTATACCTTATTAGCTCATTGCTGTGTTGATATTGCCCACATTGATGTTATATCAAAAACCACAGAGGCCGTGAAGACCCGAGTGGAGTCAAAGTTAGTTTTTGTGAGACTGGACAATGGGAAAATGGGTCAGCAAAAACTGAACCCGAGTGGGACAAAAAACCTCAAACCAAAGAACCTAACCTGCGTCAGTTCCTTCCATCGAAGTTAGATACCCCCTAAAATCAAGTAAAAAGCTTTGGAGGTCAGATTGGAACTGGATTTTTACCGGAGCTCTCCTCCTTTTCCAAACAGTTGGTATAAAAGCTGTAAGAGCAGCCGGTCTGATGAGGATCAGCCTGACGGGCTTGAAGGGAATCCTCTTTTATTTGATCGGGCCTCATAACTGGATTCATCAAGCTGAATCTGTTGGTTATTGGATTACGCTTCATATTGGATGGATGGGATCCAATTGTAGATATCGGGACCTTTAATGGAGACGGGCTCAGCAGGAAGAGGGAAGAGGAGAAACTAAAGGTAGACAGAAGATGAGCCTGTGCTCTTATTTTGATATTTCTGTTAGCAATGAAACAAAAATTAAACGAGTTAGAGAAAATGTCCCGGCTGTTTGTTTAGTTCCTTCACGTCGGCTTCAAGTCAGCCGGAGCAGGAAACTGGGTCGTTTGAAGGCAAACAAGACGGTGAGCGGTCAGTCTTTATCTGAACCAGCTCCTTCTGATCGATCAGAGATTACAATAGGACCTATTGATCCGGGTCCGAGCTGTCAGACACGATGACGAAGGCCTCGAGCTTCCAGAAAACACTGCTGATAAGAAAAAAAAGGTCCAGTTAACTCATCATCTATTAGTTCATGTGTGTGTCCACCTCACTGTCAACATTCGGCAGGTTAAAAGTGACCAAACTGAAAACAGTTTTTAAAATTTTATTCTCTTTACCTTTTCAACAAAAAAACTTCAACTTTTAACAAACAGCTGTTCTCAAGGCTTCTCGTCCAATACAGCATTTACCCAGAAATACTAAAAACGTGCTGAAATTTCCAGCGTTGGTTATCTTTCTTTTCCAAAGTCCAACAGCACGTTGGGACTTTTGTTTTGTAATCATCTGAGCCGAACAAAATGGCCGCCGTTCTGATGTACAAACAAAAGAAGTTTAAAAAGAAACGTTAAGGCTGCTGCCAGCGTCACATTAGGGTCACCGTGGTAACTGCACGCCCGTGTCTGCCGCTTCCCGACGGCGCTTAGAACAGGAAGACAGAAATGCGGAGCAGAAAGTAGGTCTCAGACAAACGGCCTCTGAGTGAAAACTGTACGTGGGATTGAAATAATTCCTGAACTGTAAGCAGCAGAAGGCTTTGTGGTCG
>JBBPBX010022158.1:30342-41684 GCA_038048925.1 Garcialebias charrua
GGGAATTTGAGATAAAATTACCAGAGTCCTACAGCAGTGAGACAAGACAAGAGGACAAAAATACAAGAGGACAAAAATACCTGCAATTTGGTGTGTAGACATGGACGTTTTAGGGAAGTAGGGGTGTGAAGGGTGCTGTAGCACTCAGAAATGCATTTCCAAATATGTAGTAAATTTAAAATATATATATATATTTTAATTCTTTAATTTTCAATAATATTTTGATACTATTGAATGTAAATCTGATAGAAAATCAGCAGTTTTAACAGTTCAAGCCTCGGTGTAGAGCCGCTGCTTCACTGCATCAACAGGAGTCAGTTGAGGTGGTTCATGTGGTTAGGAGGCCTCCCTTTGGAGGTCTACCCATCACATCCTGGGTCGAGACCCAGAACTCACATTTCCTCGTGTGGGAATGCCTTGGGGTTCCCCCAGGAGGAACTGGACTGGGACGTCTGGGTTTCTCTCCAGTACCTGTTGCTTTCATGACCTGACTACTAACAGTCGGCAGAAGATAAAGTTGAAAAAGGTCAAGTTAAGGTTTTAAAGGGGAGCTCACCCCACCGTCAGAATATAGCTCCGCCCCCATACCAGATTCAAAAACTGCCTCAAAATGGGTGTGTCGAGAGACAAGGAGGGGAGGAGTTGGGGGGGGGGGTTATGCTGCGTTCACGCCCCCTCCAGCAACAATCTAAAACAAACTAAAACTCTAGCAAACAACTTAAAACAAGCAACAACAAAGAATAATTATGTAGATGTATTTATCTATTCTCACCCGATCTATCCAAAATAAAAGGCTTGAAAAAAATGAAAAGAACACCACAAGGTTTTCCGTGACCGGGGATCGAACCTGGGTCTTACGGATCCCAAACCTGCACCTCCACCACTGCCCCAACTTGGCATACATGTTTCGCTCGTCCATCGCACAATAAGAAAACAAATACAACCAAATAGTTTTGATGAAGTGAAAAGTATTCTTAGAATAAATAGGTTAAAATACACAAATAACTAGTGCCATTCCGAAAACTATAATATGCTTTGTTACAGTACTTTTCCGGAGTGCAATGTACCACTTCCATATAAGGTATGAACTGCAACGAGGACCTTCTCATCTCTGCAGGGGATTGGCTCTGCTTGAACCACTTTCGTGACATCAGAGTGAGAAAACACGTCACAGTGAGAGTCCTAGACCAATAAGAAAATTAAGGTGCAATTCCTATGTTCAACCCATAGGACTACCGTAAACACGTTTTTAGACCAAATATTACTGATTTAAACTAATACGCACAAATATGTGAAGATTAACACAGACATAGTGCTATACAACATTTTAGACACATTATAGGGAGTTAATCAGCTAAAAAAAGTTAATGTTGAGTTTAGTCCCTCTTTAAAGTGTAAAGAAAAAGATTTCCCCCCAACCAATGTGGGGACGTTATTAGGGCAGCACGGTGGCACAACTGGTAGAGCTGCTGCCTCTCAGCGAGAAGGTTGCCGGTTCAAATCCCGGTCCGGGGCCTTTCTGGGTGGAGTTTGCATGTTCTCCCCGTGCATGCGTGGGTTTCCTCCGGGTACTCCGGTTTCCTCCCACAGACCAAAAAACATGCTTGTTAGGCTGATTGGTGACTCTAAATTGACCCTAGGTGTGAGTGTGAGAGTGGATGGTTGTTTGGTGTGAGTGAGACAGGTCCCTCTTGTAAATGAGTCCCCGTGACTCAACGAGGCTAGCCTGTATAAATAAATCAAGGAATCAATCAAGGAATCAAGGAACATTGCATCAATTTCCACCGATTACAACGTAAGTATGTATTGCAGGCATCCAGAAGAGAAATGAGTGCAAAAGCTGCAGCAAAACAAAGCATATTACATGTTTTATCAACACACGATATGTTTTATCAACACACGACATGTTTATTCAACACATTGATATGCTCTTAGCGCGGCCAGGCCCAATCTGTCTCCAGATGAAGGTCAAAAGCAGGAAAAACAGGCAGAAACACTGGGATTCACAGCATTGATATTAAAAAAAGATGAATCACATTTTGTCTTCAAGACACCGCGTGATTCAGTAAAAACCATATCAGAGCACATTTAGGTACAATAACAAAGGAAATACGGCAGGCAAGGAGATTGTGTCCATGATTAATTTCAGACAAACACAAAGTTCAGCAGGTGTGCAGCTGGGTGTTATCCGAAGCCTCACAGAAATCTCTGGGGAGGGGGAGGGGGGGGGGCTCTTCAACTCCTCACTCTAGGAGAATGGATTCCCACAGCCCGCTTGTCAAGGACATGTGCAGAAGCCAGATAATGTTTCGTTTGTTATCCAAATAGACCACAGTGTTCTTTTCCACTGCCGCCTCCAAGTCTGTGGGTGCTGTTTCATGGCCGAAAGAAATCCAAATATGTGGTTCTGCTCTGCCCCGCTTTCATGAGCTTCCACCTGTCCCTTGATCGATCCTGGGTGGCTGCAAACAAGTCCCAAAACGGACAGCAGGTGCACGGTGGTCCACCACTGCACCAATCGTGCGATTGAGCTCATACAGCAGCTGGGATGAGGAGCCCACGACCCGGTTCAGAGAATTTTGCTGATCAGGCAGTCCCGACAGCGCTCTGATAGCCGCCGAAGCCTCCCTCAGCTTCCGATAACAAACAACTCCGGTTACGCCAAAAAACAGAGCAGTTGCTACCAATAATCCAATAATCCACAAATCCTCCACGTCTTCGACACTCAGAACGGACAGACACATGGGCTGCCACTGACCCCACGAGTCCAGCACGTATCCAGCCGCGTGTGTGTCGGAGGGACAGACAGCTTCTCCTGACACGGTCCGCTTCGTGGAAAAAATCTTATCCATTGAAGAAACAGCCCAATTGATTAATTCCATATTGGTTCGAGTGAGCGCTGAAGGGTCGCAGACGAGACGAAAAGCAAGCAGGGAGTAGGAAAAACTTAGGGAGGGAAGAGCAGAAAGATATGCGACCTGCCTTGCCGAGTGCCGGAAGGTTGAATGAATGAAAAAAATACTTTGTCTCGTAACCCAAAGCAGAGATTTAAAGTCATATTTTTTTTAGAACCGACTGAAAAACATATTTTCTTTAAATAATAATAATAATAATAATTAATTTAATTTATAACGCACTTTTCATTAATGAAAATCTCAAAGTGCTACAAAGTGCAACAAAAATCAAAGATCAAATAAAAACAAGTGATAAAATCAAGTAAAATCAATAATAATATGAACTAAGATTAAAGGTAAAATCACGTGGAGGCAGAATAGGCTTGCTTAAAAAGAAAAGTCTTTAAGCCTTGTTTAAAGTCAACCAGTGACTGTGGAGCTCTCAGGTAGTCAGGGAGGGAGTTCCATAGGCGGGGGGCAGCCACACTGAATGCCCGGTCTCCCATGGTCCTTAATTTGGTTCGTGGAATGTGAAGTAGATTACTGTTCTGTGATCGAAGAGACCGGGTGGATGAATATGGAGCAAGAATGTCCTTTAGATAATCTGGTGAAGTTCCGTGTAAGCATTGATGTGTAATGAGAGCAGTTTTGTACTGAATTCTGTAGGTGACAGGAAGCCAATGGAGGTTATGGAGAATGGGTGTAATATGTTCAAATTTACGAACTCTCAACAAAATCCTTGCTGCACTGTTTTGAATATATTGAAGCTTCTGAAGGTATTTACCAGGGATTCCAATAAACAGGGAGTTGCAGTAGTCGAGCCTGGAGGAGACAAAGGCATGGACGAGTTTCTCAGCATCAGAAAAAGTCAGAGATGGGCGAAGTCTGGAGATGTTTCGAAGATGGAAGAAGCAGGTTTTAAACAGATGCTTAATGTGATTTTCAAATGTAAGATGAGAGTCCATTTTTATTCCAAGATTTGTAACAGAGGTGGAGAGGGGGATGTCTTGTCCAGAAAAGGAAATTGTTGTTAAAGTTGATGTTTGTACCTGGTGAGGGGTGCCAATCAGTATGGCCTCAGTCTTGGAGCAGTTTAATTGAAGAAAGTTCTGATTCATCCATGCCCTTATTTCCTCCAGGCAGGTAGAGAGGGCAGTGAGTGAAGATGGAGATGGGGATGATGAGGATGCTCCAGTCCTGATGTAAAGCTGTGTATCGTCGGCATAGCAGTGAAAAGAAATGTTGAACTGATTAATAATTTGACCTAAAGGCAGCATGTAAAGGGAAAACAGCAGGGGCCCCAGAACTGACCCTTGAGGGACACCACAGGAGACACAGACTGTCTGGGAAGTGGCATTGCCAAGACTAACACATTCCAGCCTATTGGAGAGGAAAGATTTGAACCAGTCCAGGACAGTGTCACAGAGACCGACCTCCACATGAAGACGGTGGAGGAGGATACTATGGTCCACAGTGTCGAAGGCTGCAGTGAGGTCAAGGAGGACAAGGATGGAGGGAGAGCCAGTGTCAGCAGCCATGAGGACATCATTGGTAACTCTCAGCAATGCAGTCTCAGTACTGTGAGCTGCTCTGAATCCAGACTGGAACTTCTCATACAGGGAGTGTTGTTGTAGGTGGTCCTGCAGCTGAGCAGCAACTGCTTTCTCCAGCACTTTAGACAGAAATGGGAGGTGTGAAATTGGGCGGTAATTAGAAAAAATGTCGGGATCCAAATTAGATTTTTTCAGAAGAGGCCTAATGATGGCAGTTTTTAGAGGCAGTGGAACATGACCAGATTGTAGAGACTTATTTATTATTTGTGTGATTAATGGGCTAATTGCAGAGTGATTGGATTTTATGAGAGACGAGGGGAAGGGATCCAGGGCGCAGGATGAAGGCTTCATTTTCTTGATGATGGCCTCCACCTCACTCTGAACAACTTCATCGAAGCTGTTCAGGGACCCAGGATGCAGACGGGTAGATGGCAAACGAAGACCAGGGAGGCTGTGGAGCTGAGATCTGATGGAGTCAACTTTGTTTTTAAATGATGAAAGGAACAGGATGCATTTTTGAACAGAGTCCTCATGAGTTTGTTTAATGGGATTAAGCAGATGAGTTATTGTGGAGAAGAGCTTGAATGTTGAATGTTATTCTTGAATGAATAAAAACTTGAATGTTGGTTTAATAACGACAAACGGTTTAGAAGAAATGGAAGTGACATCAAACCATCAACCCCTCTGAGGTGGCTTCGTCATCCGATCGATGACATCACTGAGCCACAAGTGGCTGTGATTGGTCGACCCGTTTGTTCTGTAAACAAGTTGAGATACACCACTCCGAGTGTGTGTGTGTGTGTGTGTGTATGTGTGTGTGTGCGTGTGTGTGTGTGTGTGTGTGTGTGTGTGAGACCTTTGTACGGTGATGTCACTATAGACAGTGTGGACATAAAGATTATATGACGATAAAGCATCAGTCAGCCCACACACACACGCGCACACACACACACACAATCTCTCTCGCTCTTTGTTCTCAGAATCACCCGTTCGCTTTTAGAAACTCTTAAATATAAACGGTTTAAACCGGTTTAATGTAAAGTGGAATTATGAACTTTGAGGCTTTAAACCCATAAAATCTGTCACAGAAAATCTGTTGGTTTCTGCTGGAGCTTTTTCAGAGGGTAATCATGTAATGTCCCACGAGACGTCTCAAACTCGAGTTACGTCCGAGTGGCAAATGTATAAAACTCAGATTGTTCGCGCAACTTGTTTCGTGGTTACTGACGGGTGGAGGAGATTGGTGGGACAAGATGGCGCCAGTCGCAGCTGGCGTTGGTTTTTCTTTTGCTGCTTTCAATTACAGGTTTAATTTTGCCGGCGGTGCACAACTTTGGTTCTCGACGACTGTTGAGGGGGACTTGCAAAGAGAGCTGGATTGGGCTTGGACTCTCCGACAAGTCGTTTGGGAGCTGGATGAGCCAGAGCACATCTGTAAATCCCGTCATCGACGACCGTGGGGGGGACTTACAGCTGTTAGCTACCTCTGAACGACTTGGTTCTGTTTTCTTTGAATTAAAATGAAATTTGATGGTGAGGATTTGCCTCAAGATGAGGATTCGTCTCACGCCAAATTTACACCACACGCGTTCCGGCTCCGCCCCGCTCCGGTCCGACCTCCGCAGCAAATACGCACCCATTATAATCAATGACAGAATTTACACTGGCTCCGCACGGCGGCAGCGAGCTACGGCGAGCGGACGGCAGTCCGTCAAAATTAGAAATTTTTCTATTTCTGCCGGACGCCGGAGCTGTGCCGGAGTCAACTTTTGAAGATTACGTCGCACCAACAGGAAAAGGAACGAGCACAACTTCCGTATTTACAAAATAAAATCACCACGGGCGGACTAATCCTAGCTCTATACGGATTTATTTGTACAAAAATGCTGTCAAACTATCATTTATGACTACGCCTACAAACGCAATACAAGAAATAAATAAATAAAAAAGTATTTTATTCTGAAATGTAATACATCACTTCCTGTTGCTCAAACCATGTCCTGTCGCTCATTTACGAGAGAAGATCAAGGCAGCAGTCTCTACTGTTGTTCTCCTTCTTCCACCGAATGAATTGTTTTGTTCTGACTTCATTATTTATCACTTGATTTATCGCGCGATCTCGCAATTCCCGCGCAAGCGTCTCAGAGCAGCGCATCCATGCGGACCTGAGCTGAGCGGAGGAAGTGGAAATTGGACTCGCTCAGCTGCGACCTGCGGAGCGGGGCGGAGCCGGACCGCATGTAGTGTAAATTTGGCGTTAGGTGGTTAGATGTCATCTGCAATAATGAGGGTGTTGTTCTGGTCCATCAAGGTGAAAAACAATTCTGAGCTAAAAGGCAACGCTCTGGTTTTACTTGTCTGTCTACATTCCAACCCTCACTCGTGGTCATGAAGTCTGGGTCATGCCTCAGAGAGGGACATCCTGGATACAAGAGACTGAAATTAGCTTCTTCTGTAGGGCGGTCCGGCTCTGGCCCAGAACCACTGCACCTCATAGAAATGTATCCACTGAGGTGGTTTATGTATCTAAATAAAATGCCTCCTGTGAGACCCAGGACTCTCTGGAGGGATTATAGATTGTGTCTGGTCTAGGAACACCCCAGGAGGATCTGGAGAGCGTCTCTGGTGAAACGGAGCTCCGAGTTTTCCTCCTGGACCTGTTACTTTTGGACTCTTTCATAAAACTGCTCCACAAAATGGCCGAACAGACCAGTCGTCTTTATGACTAGTGGGGTCGTCTCGTGCAGGCGTGAGCTTTTAGAAGTGAAGTGAGCAGAACTCAGCTGGGTTGATGTGGAGCACATCTCAGACATCTCCCTTTCATCGTTTTCAGAGCTTATTAAATTATCACATTAGCGATTCTTTTTGAAGTAAACTTTTATTTTTAAATAAACAAAAAGTTGTTGTGTGTCATCACCAATCCTCTCCGGCACTAAATCTGTGGTTTAATCTCATGACCGGGTGCAGTGTTTCACCTAGGTCACTTGCCTTGGTGGGGCACTCTCCTCTTCTGTGACTTTTATCAACCGGGGCGGGGGGAGAGATGGAGACATGTCCATGTTGTACATCAGTGCCATGTTGTCTATATTGCACGCCGCTAGCTTAGTGCTACGTCAGTGCTGGCTATAGTCGATGGGGGTGGAGTTGTGGGTAATGGTCATTTCAGTAGATAGGGTGCCCTCCTTGGATAATGGTAGATGAAACACTGGGGTGGTCGCACAGACCAGGAGTCCTCACTTCATCACATTACTGAGCTCTCCTTTTCACGTGACGACCGTTTTGGCTCTGGTAATAATAATAATAATAATGAATTCAATTTATAACGCACTTTTCATTAATGAAAATCTCAAAGTGCTACAAGGAGCAACAGAATTAAATGACAATAAAACAGACAATAAAACAAATAATAAAACATTTAAAATCAATAACAATATCAGCTAAGATCAAAAGTAGAATCATGAGGAGGTAGAGTATGCTCGGTCGAAAAGAAAGGTCTTCAAGTCGCTCTTAAAGTCAACCACAGACTGTGGGGCTCTTAGACAGTCAGGAAGAGAGTTCCACAGGCGGGGGGCAGCCACACTGAAAGCCCGGTCTCCCATGGTCCTTAATTTGGTTCTCGGAATGTGAAGGAGATTGCTGTTCTGTGACCGCAGCGAACGGGTGGATGAGTATGGAATGAGAATATCCTTCAGATAATCTGGTGAAGTTCCGTGTAAGCATTGATGTGTAATGAGAGCAGTTTTGTACTGAATTCTGTAGGCAACAGGAAGCCAATGAAGGTTATGGAGAATTGGCGTAATATGTTCAAATTTACGAACTCTCAACAAGATCCTTGCTGCACTGTTTTGAATATATTGAAGTTTCTGAAGGTTTTTGCCAGGGATTCCAATAAACAGGGAGTTGCAGTAGTCGAGCCTGGAGGAGACAAAAGCATGGACGAGCTTCTCAGCATCGGAAAAAGTTAGGGATGGGCGAAGTCTGGAGATGTTTCGAAGATGGAAGAAGCAAGTTTTAAACAGATGCTTAATGTGATTTTCAAATGTAAGATTGGAGTCCATTTTTATTCCAAGATTAGTAACAGAGGTGGAGAGGGGGATGTCTTGTCCAGAAAAGGAAAGTCTTGTTATAGGAGATGTTTGTACCTGGTGAGGGGTGCCAATCAGTATGGCCTCAGTCTTGGAGCAGTTTAATTGAAGAAAGTTCTGATTCATCCATGCCCTAATTGCCTCCAGGCAGGCAGAGAGGGCAGTGAGTGAAGATGGAGATGACAAGGTGGAAGATGAGGATGCTCCAGTCCTGATGTAAAGCTGTGTATCGTCGGCATAACAGTGAAAAGAAATGTTGAACTGATTAATAATTTGACCTAAAGGCAGCATGTAAAGGGAAAACAGCAGGGGCCCCAGAACCGACCCCTGAGGGACACCACAGGAGACACAAACTGTCTGGGACGTGGCGTTGCCAAGACTAACACATTCCAGCCTATTGGAGAGGAAAGATTTGAACCAGTCCAGGACTGTGTCGCAGAGACCGACCTCCACATGAAGACGGTGGAGGAGGATACTATGGTCCACAGTGTCGAAGGCTGCAGTGAGGTCAAGGAGGACAAGGATGGAGGGAGAGCCAGTGTCAGCAGCCAAGAGGACATCATTGGTAACCCTCAGCAATGCAGTCTCTGTACTGTGAGCTGCCCTAAATCCAGACTGGAACTTCTCATACAGGGAGTGTTGTTGTAGGTGGTCCTGCAGCTGAGCAGCAACAGCTTTTTCCAGCACTTTAGACAGAAAAGGGAGGTGTGAAATTGGGCGGTAATTAGAAAAAATGTCGGGATCCAAATTAGATTTTTTCAGAAGAGGCCTAATGATGGCGGTTTTTAGAGGCAGTGGAACATGACCAGATTGTAGAGACTGATTTATTATTTGAGTGATAAGTGGGCCTATTGCAGAATGATTGGTTTTTATGAGAGAAGAGGGGAAAGGATCCAGGGCGCAGGATGAAGGCTTCATTTTCTTGATGATGGCCTCCACCTCACTCTGAACAACTTCGTCAAAGCTGTTTAGGGTCCCAGAATGCAGACGGGTGGGTGGCACACTGAGAACGGGGAGGTTGTGGAGCTGAGATCTGATAGTGTCAACTTTGGTTTTAAAAGATGAAAGAAACAGGTCACATTTTTGAGCAGAGTCCTCAAGAGTTTGCTTAATGGGATTAAGCAGACGAGTGATTGTGGAGAAGAGCTGTTTGGAGTTTCCAGGGCAGGTGTTGATGATGTTAGAATAATATTTGGAGCGTGCTTCTTTAAGAGAATAGGCGTATGCTTTTTGATGTTCTTTATATGCCTGCTTATGCACAGACAGACCAGATGATTTTACACGTCTCTCAATAGCACGGCCAGTTGCCTTCATCTTGCGCAGCTCATCAGTGTACCAAGGAGCTGAGCGCGAGAAAGACACCAGTCTTGTCTTTAAGGGGGCGTGTAGGTCCAGGAGCTCCCGAAGAGATTGGTTGTAGTAATCCACAGAGTCATCTGCAGAAGGATGATTGACAGCGGTCAGGGTGTGAAGATCAGCAGACAGAACATCAGGGGAAATGTTTTTAAGGTCACGGAACTGGATGGGTCGTTTTGGATTTGAAGCAGGCGAAGATGAAGGCACTTCCAGGGAGATGACCCTATGGTCTGAGACACCCAGGTCATATACAGATAAGTTATTGATGAGTACAGTGTCTGTAATCACCAAATCCAGAGTATGCCCCCTGCTGTGCGTAGGGGCGTCAACATGTTGAGTGAGATTAAGAGAGTCCAGAAGAGACTTAAAATCTGTTGCCAGAGGTGAAGAAGAATTGTCCACGTGGATATTCAAGTCGCCAAGAAAAATAGTCTTCACAGGGGAGGTGCAGAAAAAAGTGAGAAGGTCATGCATCTCTGAGTTAAATGAAACATGCGGTTTGGGAGGTCTATAAATTAATATAACATTCATCAGGAGTGGGGCTTTGAAGCTGAAAGCCAGACATTCAAAAGAGGAAAAGTCCTGAGAAGACAGATGAGACAATTTTAAATTACTGCGATAAATTACAGCCAGACCACCACCGCGGCCAGTGCTGCGGGCTCTCTGCAGATAACTGTATCCAGAGGGACAAGCTTCATTCAGAGAACTGAACACGTTTGGTTGGTGCCACGTCTCTGTAAGACACATGAGGTCCAAGTCCTTCTCCAGAATGTGATCATGAATTAAACATGACTTGTTGGATAGTGACTGCACATTGAAAAGTTCTAATTTAATACCAGTTGGAATAGGAGCTTTTTGAACCGGTTTAAGCAGACTGAAGTCCACTCCACGTTTTCCTCGCCACTTCGTGCGCAGAGGACTACAAAGGCCTACAGACGCAGCGTTCTGATGACGCCATCGAGGTGCGACACGTCTCTCAGTCCAGACAGCACTAATCGAATCAGAGTTCGCTTGAGAAAAAACAGTTTTCTTTCGAGAGCTTCTATGGATGTAACGAGGTCTACGCAGAAGTCCCAGTTGTTTGATGGTGGAAATAGAAGGAGGAATGGAGCAGTTGTTAAGTTCAAACAACTGCGAAGCGGAATAGGTCAACATCCACGAGCCGGAGGAGGCTAACACAGAGCTAGCCGCTAGCAGCAGGCCCACGGCTCCGAGAAAGATATACAAGAAGCAGAGAGATGTAACTCGAACGAGCATTACCTTGAAGGAGTACAGGAGAGAGTCCAGAACAGTCCAGAGGACACAGGAAGTTGAGAGAGGCAGCAGGTAAGCGAACAATAAGTGCAGCTACGTGATACTCGAAGCTAAATTCGTGTTGAAGCTAGCGGGAGCTAGCAGCCCCTACTAATATTAAAATTCCGGTTAGACTAGTAAAGTTTACTATCTAATGACTC
>JBBPBX010022159.1:0-17718 GCA_038048925.1 Garcialebias charrua
GGGGGAGGGCTTACAAAGGTTTCCCTGGGGCCCCAAAATGTCTAAGTCTGCCACTGACCGGCGGGTCCACTTACCCCAGGTTTGTGGAGCGCGTTGTCCTGCAAGCCGAAGAGGCCCCCTCCCTGGCCGCCCTGCAGGGAGGAGGCTGTGGACGAGGGCATCAGGCCGGGCGAGCTCGGAGTGGAGGCGAGTGGTCCGGTCAGCGTGAGGCGCCTCTGCAGCAGCTGACACACCATCATCTGCTGGTCCTGGAGGAACAGACCACAGCTGGGTTAGAACCAGAACACTGTGCTCAGATCTGCTTCAAGTCATCTAAAACTCAGTCTGGTTTGGAAATGTTTCATCTCAGCATTGATCAGAGCAAAAAACTGAAACAGAAATATTTTATTGAGTGAACGTATACAGTATTAAGAATTCGCTCTACAGTATTGGGATCCATTTATCTGCTGTACATTTTTCAGCATCTCACAATTTTTGTGCCGATTCAACAAATCAAAACGTTCAGCTCGTTCAGGACAACCGTGCTATGATGTTTGGTATTGGTGCAACTTTAGTTTTTTGAAATATTTAGCCTTTTCTGCCATTTTTTACCCGTAAAAAATGAATTGAGCTCATTTTACATCCTTCACATCTTTACATGTTTACAACCTTTTACTGCTCCTTTCACATTTTGTTCTGGTTCAGCTTCTTTCAGCTTCCTTGTGCAAATTTAAACTTTTTCAGCAACTTTCAGTTAATTTCAGCTGTTTTGTGCTCCTTTCAGCTTCCTTCTGCAAGTTTCAGCCCTTTCCGCTATTTCAGCTACTATTTAGCTGTTTTATGCTAATTTTAGCTTTAAACTCCTTTAAACTTTTTTCAGCCTAATTCAGCAAAAAGTGTTCAACTTCTGGTAATTTCAGCTTCTTTAAAAAAATTTTTTAGCTACTTTTCAGCTGTTTTGGCCAATTTCAGCTCTTTTCAGATATTGACTTTTTAGTGCTCATTTCTGCTTCTTTCAGTCTAATTGGGTGAACATGTTTTGTTTTTTCCTGCTAATTTAAGCTTGCTTCTGCCTTTTCAGCTTTTTTTTAAATCCTAATTTTTGTTCTCATTTCTGCTTATTTAAATTTAATTTAGCAAATACAGTATGTGTTCTTTCTGCTTTCTTCTAAATTAGGCTAGTTCTTCAATTTCAGCTGTTTTTCAGCAATAAGCATTCACACTGCATTTTCACAAGTAATGTAATTCCTCTAGTTTTATTTTATTTTACAAGTCCTAAACTGTTTTGCAGCACATCTTTAATTGTTAAATTGAGCTTCTTCAGCGCGTTCTCCCTCCACCAACCAGAACCTGATCCCCATCAACAGAATAAAGTTTTTTTTTTCTGTTCTTTGAACGCATCTCACGACAGCGACTGAACTTCTCAAACAGGAAACGGATCAGGTTCTATATTTAGCGGCGCCGCTGCGGGCTGGGTCCAAACCCGGCAGACTTTCAGCACTTTGCAAGTCAAATACGAGTCGCTGCAGGAAACTCTCGGCGCCTCATTAAAAACCTGAACCAGAGCTAAAGTATGCAGATCGCCCGCTGCCTCACACCAGAGCTTTAAACCGGGACGGCCCGGCTGTATCGGTTCTGGTCCTTCATCTGTTAGTGGTGCTCAGAGTGTGTGTTGGGGACGAATCTCAGCTGCTTCCACGCCAAGTTTCAGCTCAGCATCTTTAAAATGAACCACCCGCAGCCATTTTTGTTTTTTTGCATTGTCAGCTGGCTGCGTCGGCCATCTTTAATTGGTTTGAACCGTTTTGAACAGACCAAACATTCAATTTCTGAGTCTCATTAAAATCTGAGAGATATTTTGCTAACAGCAGTTGATTCTGATTAACAGTGTTCAGAAATACAGATTTTACAGTATTTTCTGGTGTATAGGTCGCACCTGTGTATAGGTCGTATTGTCCAATTATCACCAATAGATTGGAAAATCCCTAGATAGGTCGCACTGGTGTATAGGTCGCACCTACGTTTAGCTCTGCTGCAAATGTCTGCCACAGGAGCGCACAGCAAGGCTTTTAAGAAGATTAACACTTAAAAACAATTATTTGTTTGATAAAAATTATAGCAAATATATGTCTGAGCTGAACTTTTCCTTAATAAATGAACGTAATTGTGAAATGAGCTGGATTTAAAAATTTGTTTCACCGAAAGTGATAAAAAGCCATATATAGGTCGCACCTGAGTATAGGTCGCAGGCCTGGAAAAAAAACATAAAAAAGTGTGACCTATACACCAGAAAATACGGTAATTGTAACTACTGAGCTTCGTACGAGTCTGTGGTTTTATCTTATTCCTTCTGCTGCCATGAAGATTCTGGAAATAATCAAATAAAATTTGTCTTATTTAAAAAAGGTAAACAATAATAAATATTCTGACACCCAGGAGGCTCTGAAGAGAATAAAAACACTTAGACTGAAATGATTTCCGGACCCTAAAATTATTTTTTCTAAACAAAGGGTTAACTTTTTCAACATAAGTAATAAAAAAACAAACGTCATTTAAATCCCAGCTTTTATTAAACGTTTAATCATTGCTGCGAACTGCCTCCATTACAGGTGGTCTGTTAGAAAAATATCTCATAATCCAATGGATGACTGGATCTCTGATTTACCATTGGAGCCAACAAGACTCAAGATGGCCGCCACAGACAACTAAAACATCTGTGATCAGTCAGTTTTACAGCTGCTGAGCTAAAACTCGTTGTGGTAGTAGCTGAAGGTCATCCACAACTCTGCACAGAATACTTGAGAACACATCATGAAACATCTGAATAATAAGAATAAGAAAAAAAATCATAGTAATAGGAAGACCAAATGGTAAAAAATGGTAAATGGAGCTTACTTATATAGCGCTTTCCAGCCCCCTATGAGGTGCCCCAAAGCGCTTCACAGTATCAGCCATCCACCCATTCATACACACATTCATACACACATTCATACACCCATTCATACACCGGTACACCAAGAAGAAGAACAAGAAGAAGTCAAAGTTGAAGGAGAAGAAGAGCAAGAAACGGGTTCAGCTGGACCTTTAAACCTTCTCCCGGCCCGTTTCAGTTCCTCTTTAGTTAAAGGTCCGGAGCAGATATCAGTTTTCATTCGTGGAGACGAGAGGTTTGTTTACCGGCGTGAAGTTCTGAGACGTGAGGAACTGCTGGAGCTGCTGCTCCAGAAGAAGCTGCTTCTGCTGCTCGGACAGAAGAGAAGACCTGCAGCAAACCAACACATCCCTGCTTACAGAACAGAACCAAAAGCGGGTCGGATCAGAACTTCTGACGGAGAGCGGGGCTACGTACGGGCTCGCGCTCTTGGGGAGCTGGAAACTTTGCGCCAGGGTCTGGGGGTTGAGCGGCGGTGGCTGGGGCCGCAGAGCGGGCAGCGCCGGAGACTGGATCACGCCGTTCAGAGCACCGAGCACGCCGTTCAGCTGAGGACTTCCTGCCAGGGACGCCATGAGCCCCTCCACCACGGGCAGAACACCGTCGGTCCCCCCTCGACCCAACCCGTTGAGTAATGGCTGCCCAAAGGAGGCGGGGCTCTGCTGGGGAGGGGGCGTGCCCTGGAAGGAGAGCGACGAGCTGCTGCGGGACGGACTGCCAGACTGAAGCTCCTGCAGGAGACAAAACACGCCCATCTGTCAGTTCACGATCCAGTGACCCCCGAGACGTTCGTCCACATCGTTGGTTCAACGACGGGAAGAATCAGTTTCTGCGTTAAAGGAGTTCTCACTTCTGACGAGGTAACGAAGGAGGCGTCGTTCAGGAAGCAGCTCTTAGACACGGGACTCCTGTTGGTGCTCAGAGGGTCTGCAGACACGAGAGGCAGAGCCAGAGGCTGAAAACTACGACCCGGTTCTGAAAGACTGGTTTGAACGTGAAAAAAAAAAAAAGTTTAAACTAAGAAACAAGAGACAAAGATAAATGTGAAGCAACTTGAAAGTCGGTCCAGGTCTCCTCTGAAGACGCCTCTCTTCTTTATCAACAGTCTGTAAAGGTCCTGGACCCGAGGAGACCGGTTGTTGGAGGTTCTGGAGTCCGTGGTTTGCAAAGGAACTTGAGATTTGGACCCATCTGACCTCCAGAAGTTCTGGTCCATTTGAAACGAGCTCTGGTCCAGAGAAGACGGCAGCGGTTCTGGATGGTGTTCACATCTGGTTTCTTCTTTGTCTGATAGAGCCTTAAGCAGCAGCTGTGGATGAACTGTGTTTACAAAGATCTGTAAAAGTCTTCCAGAGCCCAGAACGGAACCAGACCTGGTTTTAATGCAGTGGGCCCTAAGGTCACGACCTTCAGCCTCGTCCTTTGAAATTAGAGGTTTCTACAGATTCTTCTAATCCGGTGATGAGATTACGAGCTGCAGATGATGGAGATTAAAGTCTTTCACTCAAGAACTTTATTCTGAAGGTTTTCTTCACAGACTGATGAACCTCTGCCCATCTTTACAAGTTCTAAGAGATTCAGTCTCTAAAAGTCTTTGTAGCCCGTCTTGTTGTAAATTAAGCTAATTATCTTCCTCCAGATGGTTTTTATTCATCTCTCTTTACTTTTACAGCCTTTTGCTTCAAGTGGATCTACTCTTTTAGACGTGCTGGTCCTGGATTAGCCTCATCCTCTCTGACTAAAGAACCGTGGCTTTTCAAGTACTGACCGCTGACGTTTGTTGCTAAATAAAACGGGGCACGGAGAAGCTGAAGGTCCGATGTGAAGATGCTCACCTTGGGAGGACGACAGGAAGTTGATCTGAGCAGACGTCTGCAGGGACGCCGAGTGGACGTGGGGCGGGAAGGGGATGGTCAGCTCCGTGTTGAGCAGCTGCAGACGGTCCTTCTTGGCCGTCAGGCTCAGGATCTGGTCCTGGAGGCGCTGGTTCTGCTGCTGCAGGGAGTGAAGCGACTGGAGCATCTCCACAACTGGAACGAGGAGAGCCCACGTCAAACATTTCTTTAAACCGTTGTTTCCAGGAGAAAAATAAATAACAATAAATAACTAATAAATCTGGAATATATCGAGACTGAGCAGCAAAAAGTTCTGGACGGTTCCGGGCGTTTTCATTCTTACACACGAGACTGAACCAAAGTTTGTTCTTGAAACTTAGGCAAAATAAAACCAACCGTAAAATAATAACCACAAAGAAACACCCAGTTTTACAATTTAATCATAGACAAGTTGAATTTCTCTTTTTTTTTTCAGGTTTTAAAGCAACAAATTTGTGGATTAGATAAAATGTCGGACACAGGAAATTAATGTGAAGTTTAAGGATTGTTGTGAAATGTGGTGCAGGTTTACTATTAAACCATAAAAGTAGAGTTTGTTCTTGAAGGTGAATTAAAAGTACTGTAACAGGATGTTTCTTCTCAGTTTCTGGCCTTCGGCTGGATTGGACAAAGAACGTTTTGTTTTTAAAACAGTTTTAATAGTTTTATATAACTCGGACGATTTGTTCACAAAGGGTGCAGCTTTTCTTCAGGGCGTCTCAGAACTTTTTCAAAGCTTGTTGATAAAAACACTTGTTTTCAGTTGGTTGCAACATGTTTGAATTAATGTAATTCAGTAAATGATCTAATGTGAAAAACAAACGAGGGTTTGCATCGATTCTGTCAAACCCGTTTGTTTAGTTTGCCTGTGAGGTTTTTAAACTTCAAGCACTTTAAGTGATGAAAACTCCACAAATTGTCATTCTTTGGTCATAACAGTGAAATAAACAAGAGTACAGTAATATGTACCGTATATATATTTTAAAGGTTTGTAAGCTCAATCAACCAGGTACATAAATCACAAAAAAGTGAAATGTCATTTGGACAGTTTCTTTTTGGGGGGAAACATTTCATTTTTCATCCGAAATACTTCTTCAGTCTGAGGCCTGCCACTAAGATCTGTCTCATAAATAGCACCTTATTGACGTGTTTCAAAGCCAGCCTGCTGTGGAATTCCCAGAAACTGGTTTTACATATTAAAAAAAGGGACCAAAACTAAAATTGGACACTAGAATTATGTTTTTGTCTTTGTTGTTATATTCAAAAGTGTGGTGTTTTATAGCATGGAACAAAATAATTTAAAACTGCCATTTATGTTTGCCAGACTGATAAACTTTTGCCTTTAAAATACTTTTTTCCCCCCATTAAAATACTTTTTCCCCCCAATCAAAGGCATTTTATGTTTTACATATTTGATCATCTACTGAACAGCATTTAATACTGTACAGTGCAGACACCTCACAGTACGGTTTCTAACATACCCTGATGCATGCTCAATAATCCAGGTAGAAAAATCTAAAAAAGCTAAGTCTGGTCATTCTGGACATTCAAAAAACAAAAAGCAAAAAAGTAGAAACGTTTCGTCTTTCGTCCGAAAGACTTCCTCAGTCTGAGATGCTGCATTCAGCTCAGTCTTATAAATAGCTCCCTCCCACAGTGGATCAACCAGTTGGCTGATGACAGCTGAAACCAGCTGCTCACATGATCAAGGAGGACCATCAGCCTAACGATGGATTGTTAGCACCCTGATGGTTGTTCGCTATTCAGAGGGCTGAGTGATACTAGCAATAACAGCATTGTAAGAGGGGGACAGTTGAACACAGAGGCCTCCACCTCTGTTTAATGATGTTTCTTTTCACAAAGATGGCCTCCTTTACTCCTCTCTCAAACCATCGTTCCTCTCTATCAAGGATGTGAACATCTTCATCCCTGAAAGAGTGACCGCTGGCCTGGAGATGAGTGTAGACCACAGAGTCCTGACCTGATGATGTTGATCTTCTGTGCTGGGCCATCCTTTTGGCCAGTGGCTGTTTAGTTTCCCCGATATAAGACTGATCACAGCCCTCCTGACACTGAACAGCATACACAATATTACTCTGTTTGTGCCGGGGGACTGGATCTTTGGGATGAACCAGTCTTTGCCGTAATGTATTTTGGGGTTTAAAAGCCACTGGGACGTTGTGTTTAGAAAATAAACGTCTCAATGTCTCTGAAACTCCCGCAACATACGGAATGACCACTGGTCTGGGTTCCTTCTTTTCACCTGATGGCTGGCTGGAGTCCTGTTTGGGTTTCTTTTCTGCTTTGAGGAAGGCCCAGTTAGGATATCCACATTGCTATAGAGCAGGGGTCCCCAAACATTTGCCTGTGAGGGCCACATAACTTTTCCCTTCTCTGGCGGGGGGCCGGAGTCAGTTTGTAACAAGAAAAAGTGTGACGATTGCAGGAGTGCTTAAATGTATTGTTTTCCAGAAAGCACCATCAAATAACCCTCTCTGGGTTCTTCACAGAACAAAAGTCAGGAGATAAATAATAACACTATTAATAAAATAAATAATAACCAAATAACCCTCTCTGGGTTCTTCACAGAAAAAAACCCCAGGAAATAAACACTATTTATTAAATAAACAAACAGCCTTTTCTTTGCATTGAACAAAAAAAAATTGTTTGTCCACTGCAGCTTAAATGCCCTGCATTCTGAATCAATTTTTCTCGTAACTACCGGTAATCTTTTCGCCATTATTCCGTTCTGTCTTTGAGAGGGGCGGGTTTAGGATTTTTTTTCTGGGGGTTGCCAGATAGGGGCACAGACCGCAGAAGGGTGGAACAGAATGTCACGTTTTGGATGTGTCAGCGTTTTTCCCCAAACGCTGACACAATAAATTAAATGTGGAACAATAGTTCAAAATAGTTCATAACTAAGGAACATTTTATTGCAAAAGTCCAACTTTATTATCAAATACAAATGCACATATGAAAAAAAATCTAAATGTTCTCTGGTATTGTTCTGGGGGCCGGACCAAATGTGGAGGCGGGATGGATCCGTAGTTTGGGGACCAAGAGCCTGTTTTGTGTGTGATTTCTCCTTCTGTCTGGCTCCTGAGTTAGTGGGGACGCTGTCTGCTCTGTGATACAGAGTCCTGATGACTCCTAACTTGTGCTCCAGAGGGTGATGGGAGTCAAACTGTAAATACTGGTCTGTGTGGGTGGGTTTGCGGTACACCTCAGTTTGCAAATTTCCTCTATCAGAAACTGAGACCTCACAGTCCAAGAAAGCCAACCTGCCATTTTTTACATCTTCTCGTGTGAACTTGATATATTTATCCACAGAGTTGATGTGATCAGTGAAATGTTGGACTTCCTGAGATTTAATTTTAACCCAGGTGTCGTCAACATACCTGAACCAATGACTTGGTGGTCTCCCTGAAAAGGACGTCAAGGCTCTCTTTTCTACCTCCTCCATGTACAGGTTGGCAACAATAGGAGAAACTGGAGACCCCATAGCACACCCATGTTTCTGCCTATAATATTGCTCCCCATATGTGAAGTAGGTTGACTGCAGGCACAGTTTCAAGAGTTGACACAGTTGTTCTGTGGAAAGTGGTCCTGCTGTTCAGAGTGGTGTCTGATTTTAACCTTAAACAGACCACCTCTACTGCTTCATCAACAGGAATGCACGTAAAGAGTGATGTGACATCAAAAGAGACCATTGTTTCATCAGTCTCCATGATGACATCCCTCACCTTATCCACAAAGTCCATGGTGTTCTGTATGTGGTGTTCTGAGCTGCCAACTAAAGGGATGAGTACAGATGCCAGATATTTGGAAACATTGTAAGTGACCGAGTTAGTCATGCTAACAATTGGTCTTAAAGGTTCATTCATTCATTCATTCAACCTTTATTTATACAGGCTAGCCTCATTGAGCCACAGGGACTCATTTACAAGAGGGACCTGTCTCACTCACACCCAAGGTCAGTTTAGAGTCACCAATCAGCCTAACATGCATGTTTTTGGACTGTGGGAGGAAACCGGAGCACCCGGAGAAAACCCATGCATGCACGGAGAGAACATGCAAACTCCACCCAGAAAGGCCCCCGGACCGGGATTTGAACCGGGGACCTGCTCGCTGAGAGGCAGCAGCTCTACCAGTTGTGCCACCGTGCTGCCACCGTGCAAAGGTACACCTTGTTTGTGGATTTTGGGTAAACCATACAGACTTGGCGTGGCCTCCCCTGGGTACAGTCTGTGGTACAGAATACTGTCAATAGCCTTGTCCTGCTCCAAAATTTTCAGGCAATCTATCAACTTCTTCTTGTAACCACTTCCTGGATCTCTTTTCAGCGGTTCGTATGTGGTTAAGTCACTAAGGAGTGACATAACTTTCTCATGATAGTCTTTCTGGTTCAAAATCACTGTGCACCTTCCTTTGTCTGCTGGGAGAATTATGATGTTTTTGGCCTTGCTAAGAGTGGTGAGTGCATCCCTCTTTACTGATGTTGGAAGGTGGTGGCTTGGCATTACAGTACTGAGATGGGCTGAAACTTTGATTCTGGGTTGTTCTGCTTCAAATTCTTTAATTTTGTTGTTACGGATGGCTGACTCAGTGGCTGTGATCATCTCCACCAGAGGAATTCTATTTGGTGCAACTTCAAAGTTCTAGCTAAGTTTCTAACATACCATATTTTCCGGCCTATAAGTTGCACCTTCTTGCCTAATTTGCATGCCCTGCGACTAATAGAGAGGTGAGACGTGTTTATGGATTTTTTCCCATATTTTTAGACCAATTTTTGGCTCAGATATGACCGTTTTTCATTTTGGCAAAAAATGGTGCAGTACCACTTTTGTCCGCTAGGGTAAACCGACCGTTCCCACCTCATGTGTCCGACGGCAGCCTCCTCTGGTCGGACTGACTCTGTCGCTGCCCGGCCTCCTGCTCTGGAGGTAACTACTGTTAGCCGTGTTTGTTAGCAAGATAAGTCAAGAACCACAGGACAGATTTTTATCAAACTTACAGAAAGTAATCACTGTATGGACATTTACAAGTGATTAGCTTTATAAGATGTTTGAGATAAAATTAGATGTTTTATAACCATAAATGTGTTGCGGTTATCTTAGTTGTTTAGCTAAGGTTAGCTAAGCTTGTAGCTCCGTGTTTTTAACGGGTACTATTTTGCAAATAGCTCATGAACGACAGGACAGATTGTGTTGAAACTTACAGAAAGTATTACTGGGTGGACATTTACAAACTGTTAGCTGTATGACATTTTTAAGCTAAAATTCAATTTATTTTCGCAGCGGACGTGACTGTTTGGAAGAAGTCAAAGCGAAACAATTTAAATCCAGCTGATTTGACCATTTCGTGAATTTATTAAGGAACGGTTAAGCTCAGGAACCCTTGTGCTATAATGTCAGCTAAGAAATATTTTTTTAAAGCGTTTATTTAGCTAAATTTTAAAGTAATAAAGCTGTCCACCCGCGCGCGTGCACATGGCAAAATACTTTTAAAAATCCAGCTGATTTGACAATTGCGTTCATTTATTAAGGAAAAGTTCAGCTAAGACACATCTTTGCTATAATTTTCAGCAAACAAATAATTGTTTTTACCATGTTAATCTTGTAAAGTCCTTACGTGCGCGCTCACTCCTGTGGCTGCCATTTTCAGCAGGGCAAATGACGCGGTGACGCATAATAGATGCGACTTAAATAGAGGTGAGACACGTTTATGGATTTTCCAATTTATTGCCAATAATTGGACAAAGCGACTTATAGAAAGGTGAGACGTATCAGGCGGAAAATACGGTAGTTGAGTTAACTACAAACAAACAACCAAAACCTTGTTTATCAGCTACAATCAATCCATTTATGAACTGAATACAAAACATATTTTATTTATTATATATCTCCAACAGCCGAAAAGTTCTTCACAGTACCAAGTTAAAAATAAACACACAACTGCCTAAGAGCCACCAGGTATTAAAAACCTGCCTGAATTTTTTTTTAAAAGACAGAAAGTTTCAAGATTATATTTAAAAACGGCCCAGATCAGTGATGGAGCGCAAGTCCTGAAGTACAGTAGTTGGTTCTAGAGTGAGTGCAGCAACCGAAACAGCCCGGTCACCCCAATGTCTGTATTTGAACTTTAGAACAGACCGTAATGGTAAATGGAGCTTATTTTATATAGCGCTTTCCAGCCCCCTGTGAGGAGCCCCAAAGCGCTTTACAATACCAGCCATCCACCCATTCATTCAGACATTCATACACCGGTAGTGGTAGCCTGCCTTGCAAGGCGCCATCCAGACCTACCGGGAGCAACTCGGGGTTAAGTGTCTTGCCCAGGGACACAACGACACATGGTGGGCGGACGCGGGATTCAAACCTCCAACCTTCTGATCGGGGGTCGACTGCCATTACCACTACACCACGGCCGAAGTATTTGTAAGTCTGAAGGTTCTCTCATACTCGGTCTACTAGATCATCTGAATATGGTGGGGCGAGACCATCAAGAGCTTTAAAAGTAAAGAATGTTTAAAATTAATTCTAAAACGGACTAGAAGCCAACGGAGACGAATAAAACGTCTGGGTTATTGGTTAAGTTGGGCTGTAGCGTTTTAGACCAGCTGAAGTTGTTTGATGGAGGATTGGGTGATTCCTACATATACAACATTACAGGAGTCAAACCTTGAGCTGATAAAAGCATGAATGACTTTTACCAGGTCCAGATGATTTATAAAAGGCTTAACTTTGGTTTAAAAAAGCTGGCTGACTGCAGAGACTATTAATCAAACTTCAAATCCTTGTCAAAGGTCACCCTCAAAGTTTTTAACTCTGGGTCTGATTGATGTCAGAACACAAAAGTTAAAAGGTGCATAATCACCAAGAGACACTCCCGCCTTTTCTTCATTGGAAAAAAATAATAAAAAAATTTGGTGAAGCCAATGTTTAATCTCGGCAATACAATCAATAAAAGAAGTTTGAAGGTTTGTGCTTCTAGGTTTCATGGGTCGTCCGATGAAGTCGTCCACTTAACAGTGAAAAGAAAAAGGTGTCTGGTAGGGATGTAACTGTACACATGGGTGTACCGAACCGTTTCGGTACGGCACGTTCGGTTCGGTCCACCTGCGTACCGTTTCGGTTATTTTTTCACTCTTTCAGCACGGTGCTATTATCTTGCAGCACGCACTGCATTTAGCAGCCTAGCATCTCATTGCGATCTCCTGCTTGGGAACGTTATGGCTTCCTTGTTAAAAGACGAGCGCAACTCCAAAGCTGTGTGTGGACGTTGTTTCACGGAGATTGGATCTGCAGCAGCAACGCGTCTAACTTGTTCACGCTCTTGAAACGACGTCATCAGAACATGAATGTCTCTTCTACAAGCAAGAAAAGCAGCTTGTTGCAAACACCGCTAACAGCAGCAGCATTTAAACAACCTTCATCAGGTAACTCAGATCGGTCCAGAGCAATAACACAAGATGTAGGAGTTTTTAAAGATCTGGATCTACGTCTGAATGTTGTTGATACGCCGGCTTTAAAGTTATTGAGCCTCGCTACGACATCCATCACATCAACACTTCAGTCAAAAAGTTCAGCACTTTATGAAAAAACTAAAACTGATATTGTCAACAAGCCCTGGAGCTGATTAAAGCCCTGCCCTGATGATGATGATGACGAGAGATTCAACCACCTCAACCGTTCAAGAAGAGGTATTGTTGTTTTATTATTATTATTATCTAATTAACCTTTTTAATTTAAAATTATAATTTTACTAACTCTTATTTTTTTATACCTCTTTGTGTTTTATTTCCAGTCTGGGACAGAGATAGCAGCTGACTTCTTCCTCTTCAGGGAAATCCACCAGATCACCTGCAGCTAAGAAGTCTGTGATGACTGAACTCTTAAACTTTTCCAAGGACCTGTCCCACCTGGGGGAGCAGGTCCAAGAAGAGGTTGTTGTGAGTAATGAGGACAAATACAGCCACACTGCTGCTACTGTTGTTATTGAGATGATTTTCTACACTGCTGGAGATATTCACTGAACTAGATCTGTGTTTTTAGCAGAAAATCTGGACAAGTTGGTATTTTTGGACAAAAACTTTAAACTTGATTAGTTAGATTGTAAACAGTCTGTTGCTGCTTATTGTTCTGGTTCTGGCTGTTATTGTATTAAGATTTTTATTATTGTTAGTATAGTTTATTTATTGTAAAGAAGGCCGTTTATTTAAAATATATTCCAAATGGGTCGCTTTTATTTATTTTTATACAAACGTATTGTTTACTCGACACATTTTCAAAATAAACATTTTACAAGTCTTTATTTTGTCCTTTTTTTTGTACCGAAAATTAACCGAACCGAACCCTCCTTGTAATTGAACCGAACCGAAATGTGATTTTAGCGTACCGTTACACCCCTAGTGTCTGGACATAACTGAGCCAAGAGGCAGCATATACAGAGAGGAGAGGACTGAGAATTGAGCCCTGTGGTACACCACAACAAAGAGTAGCTGTAGAGGAAGACAGATTATCCAACATAACAGAGAAAGTTCTGTTGGTCAAGTACGAGTTGAACCATTTGAGTGGACATTTAGGGTCACGTGAACATGTATGTTTATAGCTGGGCGGACGGTTGCTTTGGCAGTGCAGGCCTCCCTCCATGGACAACAGTAGAGGAACTACTGACGTAGCTTTTAAACTGCAGCCTTTTTTCATCTGCAGCAGCAACAAACACAGAATAAGACGCTCCAGTCGCTTCAGCTCTCAGGTGAAAACACATTTTGATGACACAGTTCTGAGACGCGACGCCTCATTCTGGAGGATAAATATAAGCATGAATCACAGAGGAGATGAAGAGACGGCACCGGGTGTGGAAAGAAGAAGACGTGAAGAACAGAATATGAAATGAGCGTCAGCTGAGGACGTCCCGGGAGGACGAGCGGATCAAAGACAACGGAAGAGTTTGTCTCAGCAGAGAGGAGGGAGATGAAACGATGCTTCAGGAGCAGATTCGTCATCACCGGAGACCAGCAGCTGGTTTTCATACAGAGTTCAAAGGTTTTTATTGTTTCTGGTAAAATAAACCTGCACGCAGACTTCCACCATATTTATTTAAGCGCCATGCTGCACCATTCACTGGTTTTTATTCTCTGTCAGTCGCTTTAGTTTATCCTGCAGCTTTATGGTAAAAGTACGTACAAAAAAAAAAAAGCGCTTTAAAGTGACAGTTCGGCGATTGAGTCGTCTGAACGTTGTTCTTCAAATCTCACTTACTGTTGACTCCCATCTCCCCGTTCCCATGTTTCTCCAGCAGAAGCTCGATGTGTGAGCTGGCAGGAGGGACGTTGTCAGGACAGGTTCTGACTCCGCCCCCCAGCCCCTCTCTCTGCTCGAACAGAAGAGGAAGACAGCTCATGGGAGACCTGTGGAGGAGGAAACCGGTCACTGTGGAGGCTTAACAGCGTGAACGCTGAAATCAGTCAAAGAAGCTGAAACTGAGTTGTTTATGCTAAAAGGAGCAGAACAATAGCCGAAAGCTAAAGAAAAACACGAGCTAAAAACTGAATATGGTCAAAGTATTGCACGAAGAGAAACATATTAAAAGGCTAGCTAAAATCTGACAGTAAAAGAAAAATGGATAAAACTAGAGCTAAAATTTTTGATAAATGAATGGCTAAAATGGCTCAAAAGCTGAAAGCTATTTGAAGCAAAAGGCTAGCTGAAAGCTAGAAGAAACAGATAGACAAGCTAAAAGGAGCATAAGTAGCACTGTTTTAACATATTAAAAGGCTAGCTAAAATCTGACAGTAAAAGAAAAATGGATAAAACTAGAGCTAAAATTTTTGATAAATGAATGGCTAAAATGGCTCAAAAGCTGAAAGCTATTTGAAGCAAAAGGCTAGCTGAAAGCTAGAAGAAACAGATAGACAAGCTAAAAGGAGCATAAGTAGCACTGTTTTTAAAATAAATTTAGGAGACCTCATTGTATTTTTTGGGGGGAAAGTATCTGTGCATCGTTAAATATTCTAAAAATATAAAAGTGAGAATGAGCCGAACGTTTTGATGCGTGAACAGCTAACACAGACTGGAATCAAAGTCTTACTGCGAGGAGAGACTCTCTCTCGGCGAGTTGCCCTGACACGGGAAGCGACAGTCGTCGAGGTCCGACCCTGAGGAGCAGATCACAAAGTTTACGTTTCTGTCAAAGCGTCTTCAGGGGAAGGAACGAGACGAGTCGGCACACGCCCGTCCTCTCACCCGGCAGCGACGTCTGGCCTTGGCTCAGAAGCGGCGGCAGCGAGGACGCTGTGGAGAGACCACTGGCAAACGGCTGAGAGGAGGTCAGGCTGTAGGAGGCGCTGGAACATGGATGGACCTTCAAGACAGAAGATCGACATCAGACAGACAAAAAGCCTCTGCAGGTGTAAAACACCCGACCGATATCGTTGATACTGACATTGTACAGAAAGGACTCATGCCGATAACTGATTATATTGGCTAAAACTTTTGAGCTTTGTCTACCCCAAGAATCTAAGTAAACAGTTACTATTGAACCCGTTTTATTCTTGAAGACTTGAAACAGTCTTCCTAACGTGAGTTAACATTTTCTGTCCTCCACTATTTACCATGAAGTTATCAAGTGTGTTAGAAAAATATAAATTAAACAAAGAAACGCCCTTCCCTGTTCAAACAGTCACGTATGGTGAAGGTCTAATTAGTATTGACTGCAGCAGTCAATACTAAACATAATAAAATTAAACAACAATTGAACAATTTGCTATATAACTCAATTTTTGTTCCACATTTAATTTATTGTGTGGAGGTTTGGGGTAAAGCCTGTACAACTATAACAAATTCTATTTTTATTTTGCAGAAAAGAGCAGTTAGAATTATTGCTAGAAAGCCTTATCGTCATCCATCAAATGTATTATTTAAACAACTCAAATTATTGAAATTTTGTGAATTGGTAGATTATAATATTTTGTTAGTAATGCATAAAGCTCATATGAATGTGCTACCCACAAATGTTCAAATGTTTTTCATTAAGAGAAAAAGCAGTTACAGTTTAAAAGGAACTGAAATGTTTGTTAAACCTAGATATAGGACTAGTTTGAAGGGGCGTTTTATTTCGAATAAGGGAGTGGAATTGTGGAATGTTTTGGAAAAAGATGTTAAAGATGTAAACTCTGTGATGAAATTCAAAAAAATTATCAAGTCTAGACTGCTAGCAAAATACTAAAGCTATAAGTAAAGCATCCTAATCTATTTGTTGATTATTGAGTGTGTAATGTTACTAAATTGATCTGTTGTTTTTGGTAGTTAATTGTTTGAATTGCTTGTTTGTAAATTGTTTTTTTTTGTTTTTGGAAAAAAAGGGGCAGACAAAATAAGAAAATTTTCTTCTTTCTGCCACCTTTCATTTTATGTATTTTGATTTTTTTCTCATATTTATGAAATGTTTTTTTTTCCATTATCTTTTATGTTGATTTTCTTAAATATGTAAAATGAATAAAACTTTAATTAAAAAATAAATAAATAATAAACTCTTATGAAGATAAATTAATATGATTAATATGCTTCTTCGGAGATTCTCTATGTGCTCAGTGTCTGTAAAAACTGCACTCTTTAAAGCATATTGTACTCCAATGTATACTGCACACCTGTGGCGGCACTACAGAAAGAGCAGTATGCATAAACTACAGGTGGCATACAATGATGGCATGAGGATGCTGCTTAAGGTGCTGCGATGGAGTAGTGCCAGTCAGATGTTTGCAAATGCCAATGTTCCAACTTGTGCAGCTGTGCTTCGTAACCTTATGTACAGATGTATGTGTAGGCTAACATACTGCAAATAGCATCATTTATACTCTGACCAACCCCATACAAAGCTCAGTTAGGTTCTCGTCTAATCAGTGGAATCACTGGCGTCTTAATTTATTTGGCAATGGATGAACATTCTGTTTTTACTGTGTCTTGTTGATGTTAGCTTTTTTATTATTTTGGTTGTTGTTGTTTTGTTTGTTACTATGGACCATATGTGTCGCCTGAAATAAAGTTTTGATTGATTGATTGATAAAGATCATTTGCTCCCTTCCAGGAAGCTTTCTCACTTCAAAGCTGGAGAGTGGAGCTCAAAGCTTCAAACTCTATACGAGATGCTCATTTACCACCTGCAGATCAACTCCCTACCCTCACTCCTGTGGGTCAACAGGGTCTTTGTTAACCTGGCTCACACAGAGGTGTGGTTTAGACTGAAAGGGACCGGAAATCAAGCAGGTCGTTATGAGTTGGACAAGAACTTATCATAGTTCTACACCAGACAGACACTTTTATTTATTTTAAACTCAGGTTTTCATCATTTCTTCTGTGTGCTTTAGTTCACAGATTCAGTAACAGAACGTGGAGTTTTCCAGTTTGTGCAGCCTCGCTGACGTACCTGCGAGCTGGAGGCAGCGCTGATGGACGGGAGGGACAGCGAGGAGCAGTGAGATGGAAGGAGTCCCGAAGAGAGAGAGGTGTTACACATCCCCCCTCCCAGAGACAAGGAGGTGCTACACACACCCCCACCCAGGGACAGTGGGGTGCTGCAGACACCCCCGCCCAGAGTGAGAGGGTCTTTCAGGCTGGAGTAGATACCTGAGGACAAAAAAAAACAAACGTTGGGGGGGGTTCATGTAAGTTCTGAAACTCAAAAACCCGTTTGACACCAAAGAAACTCGTTGAGGAAGTGGGTCAGGAAGTGAGCAGCTCACAGCAGAACTGAACCAGGACAAAATCTCTGCCTCACCCACATTCAATGAAACTGAATCAGATTCAATGAAAACTAAAATAAAAACACAACGTGACACAATTCCTGCACAACCTGAAGTGTTGAAACGTTTCCACAACTCACAGCAGCTTATCTGAACATCACTGCGCACGCACACAGATACAGGAAGTCAGA
>JBBPBX010022159.1:17777-37717 GCA_038048925.1 Garcialebias charrua
TGCAGAAAAGCTCCCGGCAGAGGAGGTGAGCGAGGCGGAAGAGGAAGCGGTGGGAGGAAGTGTGGAGGGGAAGGAGGGGCTCGTGTAGAGCGAGGAGCTCAAGGCAGGGGGCGTAGGTGCCGCGGTGCTGTGGTGATGGTGGTGGTGATGATCCTCCCTCCTCTCTCGGTTCTTGCTCCCTCGCGGACGGCCCGGGCCGTGGCGGCTCTTCTTGTTGCCATGGTGCCGCCTGTCACGGGGCAGCAGAGGGGGCGTGGCCTTGTCCGTCGGGCCGGCCTCCTCTAAGACGGGCGGCGCGCTCATCGGGGACGGCTTGCCGAGAGACTTGGAGGGTTTGTAGTCGCCCGACGTGGAGATCTTGCGGATCTTGCTGCCGAGCCCTGAGGAGGTGGTGATGCGCATGATGGAGCCAAAGGTGGAGATGGTGACCTTGTTCTCAAAGGGGCTGGAGGTCCCCTCGGTTCGCTCGTGGCTTTGTGACCCGGCTAACGAAGAATCGGCGGGGGTCAGCGCTGGGGGCTTGTGGTATTTACAGTCCTCTTCTTCCTCCTTGTCCTTGTCCTCTTCTTTCTCCTCCTCATCCTCCTCGTGCACCGCCGACCTCCTGTGATGCTCCTTGCGCTTCTCTTCACCGTGGTCTTCCCCCCCGCGGTCATGCTCTCGTTCCGAGCGGGTGGAAGATGAATACTGATGGAAGTCCTGAGTGGCAGACAGGGAGCCTCCTTCAGGAGAAACACAGAGTTAGAAACTACAATCTGAGGCCGAATCAGCCAGTAAGACAAACAATTCAGGAGGTACCGGTGTTGAACGGGCTGGAAGAGCAGGAAGAGGAGGAGCAGTTCTTGCCGGTACTTCCTGTCTTCTTACAGTGATGACTGTGACTGTGAGAGCTCAGCTTCTTGGACTTTCCTTCACTGTCCTTGTTGCTGTGGTGACTGGACGAAATCTAACACAAAATGCCCAGAAACAAAAAACACAAGATCATGACTGACTGATACGTACCTCCAAAGTCGGACCTCGACTTTATTTGTGGTTGCTTTTCTCTCTACTGGCATCAACATTTAGCTACCTGCTGTTATTTACCATGATTTATTCAACTTCATAAAGAAATGACCAAACTAACAGAGCCTTTTATGGCATTCTGACCGAAACAAAATATATGGGTCAAAACATTCAAATGTGATCTTGTGAAGTTTAGTATATAAGTTTTAGAGTTAACGCCATATATATTAGCTCTGGAGCTAACGCCATATATATTAGCTCTGAAGCTAACGCCATATATATTAGCTCTGGAGCTAAGCCATATATATTAGCTCTGGAGCTAACGCCATATATACTGTATTAGCTCTGGCGCTAACGCCATATATATTAGCTCTGGAGCTAACGCTATATATATTAGCTCTGGAGCTAACGCCATATATATTAGCTCTGGAGCTAACGCCATATATATTAGCTCTGGAGCTAACGCCATAAATACTGTATTAGCTCTGGAGCCAACGCCATATATATTAGCTCTGGAGCTAACGCCATATATACAGTATTTGCTTTGGAGCCAACGCCATATATATTGGCTTTGGAGCCAACGCCATATATATTGGCTTTGGAGCTAACACAATACATATTAGCTCTGGAGCTAATGCCCTATTATATGTGTTAGCTCTGGAGCTAACACCATATATTTTAGCTCTGGAGCTAACACATTATATATTAGCTCAGGAGCTAATGCCATATATATTAGTTTTGGAACCAATATGATGTAGATTAGCTCTGAAGCTGATGCCTTATTCCGTATATATATTAGCTTTGGCGCTAACATGATATATATATTAGCTCTGGATGCCTTATTCCGTATGTATATTAGCTTTGGAGCTAACATGATAAATATTAGCTTTGGAGCTGACGTGATAAATATTAGCTCTGGAGCTAACGCCATATATATTAGTTTTGGAACCAATATGATGTATACAGTATTAGCTCTGAAGCTGATGCCTTATTCCGTATGTATATTAGCTTTGGCGCTAACATGATATACCGTATATATTAGCTCTGGAGCTAATGCCTTATTCCGTATGTATATTAGCTTTGGAGCTAACATGATAAATATTAGCTCTGGAGCTAACGCCATATATATTAGCTCTGGAGCCAATACCATATATATTAGCTCTGAACCTATAGCTCTGGAGCTAATGTCATACATATTATCTAATGTGAAAGACAAAAGGCTAAAGCTGGGGCACTCTGTCTATGAATTGACTCTGTTGTCCTCCATCCACAGGGCAGAACCAGAAAGCTGTCACGTGTGTGTGCACTCTCTTTGATTACCTGAGGCAGCTGGCTAAGGTGAAGCCAATTCTTTCCAAGCAGCATTTTGAAACAGTAGTTCACGCCTTTGTGACCACACGGCTGGACTACTGTAATGCACTCTATATAGGAATCAGTGATTCGTGTATCTCTCAGCTTCAGAGGGTACAGAACGCCGCTGCACGACTTTTAACTGGCACACGAAAGTTTGACCACATTACTCCTGTTTTAACCTCCCTGCACTGGCTGCCCGTACATTCCAGGATTCATTTTAAAGTTCTTTTATTTGCTTTTAAAGCGCAAAATGGTCTTGCCCCGCCCTATCTGTCAGAGTTGCTGCAGCCATACACACCCTCTCGATCCCTCAGATCATGTGATCAGCTGCTCCTGAGTGTCCCAAAGACAAAACGCAAGAGGAGAGGAGACCGTGCTTTTGCTGTGGCAGCTCCTAAACTGTGGAACAACCTTCCCTTGAACATCAGACAGGCCTCTTCCCTGTCTGTTTTTAAATCTCTTCTTAAAACCCATCTCTTCTCCCTGGCCTATGACACCATCTGCGATGTTGACTTTTAATAATTTTAGTCGCTTGTTTTATCTGAGTGTATGATTCCTCAACTTTTATTATGTGACTTTTATTTATTTTAATCATTTTATTACCTGATTGATTGTTTTGTTGTGTGTACAGCACTTTGGTCCTGTAGGTGTTTAAAGTGCTCTATAAATAAAGCTGGTATGGTATGGTATGGTAATGTGTGGTTGAGTGCTAAGCATCGTTTGAGTCTTGTTTTATGGTCTGGGTGGAACAAAGTTTAGCTTTACACCAACTCCAGAACCTTGCAATCCAAATTAGGACAAGCAGAATATAATGGATGGCTGTTTAAAGTGACAACAAAGTGTATTTAAATCGTTATCATATAATGTGCAACTGTTCTGATCTTTTTGGGAATACATTTTGAGCTTGATGCTTGCGGAGCTCCGTGTAGCTGAAGCTCTCATCAGCAGCACAGACAGCAGCTCTTATTTTGTTCCCGAAGTGACAAAAAACGTCTCAAGCAACTCCGAGCTTCGCCTTGTTGCACCTTGTCCACGCTGCTCGTCGTCACAGAGGAGCTCAGGTTGTCCGTGGACTTCGTGTGTCGCTCCTTCTGACGATTCTTGTCCTTATGACTCTGAAAACGCACAAAGAGGCAATGTTGGGTTGGTAATCAATACTTATTTTATTCTTTGTGTGACTTTTCCCCCCTATAATAAAATAGCTAGCCTCTCTTTGTCCCTCTCAGCTGTTCTTCTGAACCTAGACAAAGCACTTCAGGCTGTGTCCGAAGCAAAGGGTTTTCCTGTGTAAATAGAAACAGTTTCTGTAAACGTGTCCGAGCCCGGCGGTGCTCACCTTCCTCTGTTTGTGGTGGTGGTGGTGTTGTTGTTGTTGTTGTTGTTTCTCCTGGGACGGCAAGTCGGAGCGCCCCCTGGAGTGACTGAAGGAGCTACTTGCGTTGTCGCTGGAGCGCAACTTCTTCTGCTGTTAAAAACAAAAGAGCAAACAGATTTAGGGCTGTTTCAGAGGACGTCTTCATATGGAGCTGTCAAAGTTTATTAAAGGGGACCAAATATTGGTTTTATTAATTTTTATGGTATGTCTGTGGGCTATCCAGACCATGTTCATTCAATTTAATGCACAAAATAATTCTTAGATAATAAAATATCCCCTTTCTAGTTGTGCCTTTTCTGACTTCCGTTCTGAACAGGCTGTTTATGATAATGAGCTCTGAAGGCCACGCCCTTCAAAAATCTGTTTACATTAACTCCGCCCTCCAAAGGGGACCCTGAGTCAGACCCAGAGGCAGACGCCATTTTGGGCAGGGCAAATGAGGCGCTGACGCGTCGCGTAGGCCGCTGAGAAACATCCATAAGTTCACCCTCCATGTTAAAAACTCTTCGTCTGACTCTTCGAAAACAAGCAATAAGGCTGCAGAGTAACACACTGGCTGCTAACTGCTATAGACGCTCTGCTAGCGCGGACCGCTTTTTTTCACGGACCACATCCGGCGCTGAACGGATATGGTCCGTGAGCAGTCGTCCGGTTGATTTAAGAGCCCGTAAATAAGTTTTTTCGTTTTTACTGATAGATAATTAGTTATTAGCGGTACTGCATTTTAACAACAACGAAACATCGAACTCTGAGATGAACTCAGGAAAAACAACCGTGACGTCTTTTATACTGAAGTGGGTGGAGCATCACCAGGGGTTGCTAGGTGAGGGGCTGGACTCAGGTTGGGGTGGGTTGTCCTGCGGCTTGTGACATCACAAGCCGTAGGATTTGAAAACGAGACATTTATATCACTGAAAAATAAATATACTTAGAGTAAATAAACCACTGGGTGCATTTTTTTGGCCCTAGGACTGTTTTTTTAAGAAGTAAATAACCAAAATTGAGTAAAAAACCCATTAAAAAGTGAATTTTGCATCTTTGGTCCCCTTTAAAATAAATGTAAAAATAATCTGAGCAAAGAGTGACAGTAGCTGAAAAAACAAAGGTTGTTGTTTCAGTGAGATGGAAAGGTGAAAAGTCTCTCTTTACCAGTTTTAATTAAATATATATATAATCAAATTAAATGAAAGTTTCTCAACTCCTGTCAGGATTCAGTTTTTACTCTATCTGTATTTTTTATCTCCTGACAAGTGCCGGTTTTATTTATTGCAACGTGTATTAAGACTTCGATCAATGCATCAAACTGAGGAAGAACAATGAAGAGGAGGAAGAGAATGACTGAGGAGGTAGAGGATGGAAGGAGAGAGAGAGGATGAGATGAGAATGAGGAAGATAAAGATGATGAGAAGGTAGAGGATGGAAGGAGAGAGAAAGGATGAGATGAGGATGAGGAAGATAAAGATGATGATGAGAAGAGGAATCAACAGACCATGAGGACAAGGATGATAGGAGATGAGAGTGATGAAGAGGAACAGAATGATTTAGAGGAACACGAGGAAGATGATGAGGGAGATGATGATTATAAGGAATGATAGAAGAGGAAGATGAGAAAGGGATGAAGTTGGCAAAGAGGATGAGAATGATGAAGACAACTGTGGAATAAGGAGGAGCAAGATGAGGAGGATAAGGAGAATTGAATGACTGAGGAGGATGAGGAAGAACAGGGATATAAGGAGGAAGATAAGGATGAATATAAAAACTGAGAAGGAGAATGGGGAGGAGAGGGAGAATGAGGAGGATGAGACGAGAATGAGGAAGATAAAGATGGTGAGAAGAGTCAAATGACCATGAGGACAAGGATGTAGGAGATGAGAGTGATGAAGAGGAACAGAATGATTAAGAGGAACAGGAGGAAGATGATGAGGTTAAAGATGAGGAAGAGCAAGATAGGGAGGGGGATGATGATGATAAGGAATGTTAGAATAGGAGGATGAGAAAGGGATGAAGTTGGCAAAGGGGAAGAGGATAAGAATGATGAAGAAGACAATTGTGGAATGAGGAGCAAGATGAGGAAGATAAAGAGGAGGAGGATTAGGAGAATTGAATGACTGAGGAAGAAGAGGCATATGAGGAGGAAGATGAGGATTAATATAAAAACAGAGAAGGAGAATGGGGAGGAGAGGGAGAAGAATGAGGAATAAGATGAAGAGGATGAAAAGAAGAAACGGACAGGAAAGCGAGGACGAAACTAAAAACAGAAAATCTTAAAATTATTGCTTCTCCCACTCAGATTTATCTAAAAAAAAAATGTTTTCTTAGACCAACGCCACCTCCCGGTTTTAAAGTTTATTCAAGTTATTTTTTTAACGTTATTTATATTTTAAGTTTCTAAGTTTTAAAATGATTTGTAAATACAATTACAGTATTTGAAGAAATACGTTATCATTATTATTTATCATTATAAAAATACAGTTACAGTATTTAAAACTTATCTCTTTACAGTACCAACATAACACGAAAAACTAAATTTAAAACTTTTATAAAATACTACAGACAATGTTTGAGTTAAACCACGACTCGTTTGACTCGGATCAGCTGTCTGAGTAAATAAATTAAATGATTTAATTCAAGGTTTTAACCTTATCTGACACTAAATATTCTGATAAACACAAACAAGACAAATCAGTCAATACAGTATTCAGGCACAACAGAAGCTAAAATCTTACAACTTTGTTCAAGAAAAAACATTTTATTTTTTACCAGTTTGTTGTAGTGGTGCTTGCAGTAGCCGCAGTACTTCACATTGTCGGCTTCTGGCCCCTCCTCCTCGCACAGCAGACCGGCCATCTGAGCGCTGAGCAAACAAGATGTTAGAGTCCAGTTTACGAACAAACATCCATCCAGCTTCTATCTAGCCTTCTAATAATTTTAGCTTCTATCTAGACTTCTAATAATTTTAGCTTCTATCTAGACTTCTAATACCTTTGGCTTCTATCTAGACTTCTAATACCTTTAGCTTCTATCTAAACTTCTAATAATTTTAGCTTCTATCTAGACTTCTAATACCTTTAGCTTCTATCTAGACTTCTAATACCTTTAGCTTCTATCTAGACTTATAATACCTTTAGCTTCTATCTAGACTTCTAATACCTTTAGCTTCTATCTAGACTTCTAATACCTTTAGCTTCTATCTAGACTTCTAATACCTTTAGCTTCTATCTAGACTTCTAA
The DNA here is from genome assembly GCA_038048925.1 of Garcialebias charrua. NCBI lineage: Eukaryota > Metazoa > Chordata > Actinopteri > Cyprinodontiformes > Rivulidae > Garcialebias > Garcialebias charrua. The sequence continues at coordinate 24,739 of JBBPBX010022159.1, forward strand.
TACCTTTAGCTTCTATCTAGACTTCTAATACCTTTAGCTTCTATCTAGACTTCTAATACCTTTAGCTTCTATCTAGACTTCTAATACCTTTAGCTTCTATCTAGACTTCTAATAGCTTTAGCTTCTATCTAGCCTTCTGATACATTTAGCTTATATCTAGACTTCTAATACCTTTAGCTTCTATCTAGACTTCTAATACCTTTAGCTTCTATCTAGCCTTCTGATACATTTAGCTTATATCCAGCCTTTTAATATCTTTAGCTTCTACAGTATCTAGCCTTCTAATACATTTAGCTTCTAATACCTTTAGCTTCTATGTAGCCTTCTAATACCTTTAGCTTCTATCTAGCCTTCTAAAACATTTAGCTTCTATCTAGCCTTCTAATAACTTTAGCTTCTATCTAGCCTTCTAATACATTTAGCTTCTATCTAGCCTTCTAATACATTTAGCTTCTATCTAGCCATCTAATACCTTTAGCTTCTATCCAGCCTTCTAATACCTTTAGCTTCTATCTAGCCTTCTAAATCTTGTAGCTTCTATCTAGCCTTCAAATAATTTTAGCTTCTATTTAGCCTTCTAAATCTTGTAGCTACTATCTAGCCTTCTAACACATTTAGCTACTATCTAACCTAGGTCGCACCGGTGTATAGGTCGCACCTACGTTTAGCTCTGCTGCAAATGTCTGCCACAGGAGCGCACAGCAAGGCTTTTAAGAAGATTAACACTTAAAAACAATTATTTGTTTGATAAAAATTATAGCAAATATATGTCTGAGCTGAACTTTTCCTTAATAAATGAACGTAATTGTGAAATGAGCTGGATTTAAACATTTGTTTCGCCGAAAAGTGATAAGCCATATACAGTATAGGTCGCAGGCCTTGAAAAAAAACCATAAAAAGATGTGACCTATACACCGGAAAATACGGTACTTCTATTTTTAGCTGAGGTTGCAACTTCTATCTTTTAGTTGCAGTGTTGCTTCTCTTAGCTTCAACATGAATCGTTCAGCGCTCGGCGTTCATGCTGCATTTGAGCAAATTTGACCCAAAATAAACAAATAAAATAAAACAATAAGCCTCAACTATTTAACTGTAGAATTTAAAGCAATAATGGAGGAAGTAGCTAAAAACAAATAAATATGAATAAATTGATGTGGGGATAAGTTGTGCACATGAAAGTCTTTTTCATTGTTCTTCCTCATGGAGGATTCCTCGGCCCCCCAGCGTTCCCACCTGTGTTTCCAGACTTCAGAGACTCACCAGGTGACATGGAACGCCTGCCGGCAGCCCTGCCGGTTGCAGGTCATGCAGGCTCCGCAGGCCGCCTTGCTCTCCCTCCCATGGTCCTCGCAGATGTAACACGTCTGGACAGCAGAGCAGAAGCAGGAACACGGACACGTCAGTCATCGTTATCGTTATGGAGTCCAGCTGCTGCGGCCGGGGCCAACGCATCGTGACGGAAAGATTAAACACGTGTTAACGGAGCCGCAGCTGCACCTCGGCTGTGAGTGATTAGCAAGTTCTGAGGATGAGATTTATCAAACGGAGCAGCACCGGGACAACGGAGCTGCTGAGCAGATGTGTGTGGAAGTTGGGAGATTATTTTTAAACATTCTGAAAATGGCGTAACAAAGAGCATACCGCCATCTTCTGACACGTACGAGCACACGTGAGCCTCCAAGAGGCTAAACCAATGAGCTCTGCGTTTGTCCCTCGGTGCGCGGGGAGAACGGGCGGGGGGGCAGGAGAGGCCTAGCAACAGGTGCGAGACAAAGGAACAGCAGCTCATTACCTTTCTTACTTCAGCGCTCTCTGCTTCGCCCGCTCTCCCCCCTCGCCCTACATCCCACTCAGTTCTCCGGTTCCCCCCCGGAGGACGTGGGCCGCGCGATGAAAAGCCGTAGACGCGACCATGCCGAGCGTGCAGAAAGGAGGAGCGGCGTCTCACGTTCTCACTGTCCATTGTGGGGCTGTGGAGGAATGCGGGCAGCAGAGTCCGGATGAATAGCTCCGACGGAGGGAAGCTGCATGCAATTTACTGTAGCTGACATAGTAACATGAAACCAGGCCCTCAAACAGTCACACGTGTGCATCTGTGTGCAGGCGAGCACACGCCAACGACACTGGGTGAGGCCATACATCACGTATGGATTCCTTTGTAACATGCAGAGCTTTAAAAGTCCTGCTGCGGCGCGTCGCACGCTCCTTTAGGAGCACGGAGCCTCCATCCAGGCCTCCTTTACCTCCAAACACGAAGACTTTCTGTAATCCTCACAGCGGGTTTCATCGATAGTTCTTTAAGTTTTCTAAAGATCTTTTTCTTTTGGACTAAAGCTGCTTTTTTTTACTCATTTTCTGTCCAGTTTGATAAGAAGAAAAAAAAAGGACTAAAACGACAATCTCAGTATGGCGTAAAGTCGGTGTGTCTTTCAAAGTCTGCGAAGGACAAACAGAAGAGTCGGACGTAAAAATAAAAATAACGTAAAGTAAAAATGTTTCCAGCAGCTTAACAGAACCTCAAACTCTTCAAGAAGCAGGAAACAAGTCCCGTACTTTCCAGCTTAGAAGTCGCACAGCCCTATATGTCGCATTAGTCCAATTATGTCCAATAAAGTGGAAAAATCCATAAACGTGTCGCACCTCCATATACGTCGCATCTATTATGCGTCACCGCTGACGCATCGCGTATGTTACGCGTCAGCGGTGACAACCCAGAAATGGCCACAGGAGCGTGCACGGTAGGACTTTAACAAGATTAACACTTAAAAACAATTATTTGTTTGCTGAAAATTATAGCAAAGATGTGTCTCAGCTGAACTTTTCCTTAATAAATGCACGTAATGGTCAAATCAGCTGAATTAAAAAAAATAGTTTTGCTACGTCTGTGCTGCGAAGCGTGCACGCGCAGCGTGCGGATACGCTTCATTTCTTTAAAATTTACCAAGATATACACCTTGTAAAATATATATATGTTTGCTGACATTATAGCAAAAGTGTTTCTGAGCTGAACTTTTCCTTTAAAAATTAACATAATGTTCAAATCAGCCGGATTTAAATTGTTTCGCTTTGACGTCTTCCAAACGTGTGCGCGCGCTGCGAAAATTATAAATAAATTGAATTTTAGCTCAAACATCTCCTAAAGATAACTTGTTGTAAATGTCCATCCAGTGATTACTTTCTGTAAGTTTAATCAAAATCTGTCCTGTGGTTCTTGACCTATTTTGCTAACGGTAAAACACTGAGCTAATAGTAGTTCATACCTCCAGAGAGCAGGAGGCTGTGCTGCGACAGCGTGAGTCTGCTTTCGGAAACATGAGCTGGGAACAGTCGGTGGACCCTAGCGGCTGAAAGTGGTACTGCTCCATTTTTTTGTCAGAATGAATGGAAACGGTCATATCTCAGCCAAATATTGGTCTAAAAATATGGGGGGGGGAAAAATCCCTAAATATGTCGCTTCGCTGTATAAGTCACAGGACATGCAAATTAGTAAAAAAAAACTGCGACTTATAGGCCAGAAAATACGGTACACCAAAGACCAGAGAGATGCTTCATCCTCCAGATGATTTCAGCTTTTTGAGCTAAAATCCAATTTATTGTCTGACCAACTAGTGTTAGTATTTTTTAAAGATTCAAAATAAATTTATAAAATGTGACAGAGTGACGGTAACAAACAGCCTAAATGTAAATTGAGAACATTGTTAAAGCCTGAACGAATCACAGGTCCAATGAGGAGCAGTTTAAATACTGGTGGACCGCAGCTTCCTGGCAGTAATGAGTGCGTTGCTCCAGTCTGTTGTGGTGAAGGTTTACTTGTTACTGTTCTGACCCAGGCATGGTGGAACAGCAGTTAGCGCCGTCACTTCCCCATTTCTGGGTGGAGTTTGCATGTTCTCCTCGTGCACACATGGGTTTTCTCCGGATACTCCGGTTTCCTCCCACAGACCCAAAACATGCGCATTAGGAACCATTAGAGCTACGAGGTGCGAGTGAGGGCGGTAATGAGGCTGTCTCTGCGTGTCCCTGTGATGGACAGACCTGTCCAGGGTGTCCTCTCGCACAGCGGCTGCTGGGGAAAGACGCCAGCTCCTCGCAAACCAGAAAAGAGAAGCGGGTAAAGAAAATGGATTTATGTTCCAGTCCATTTATGTTCCTCGCCTCCAGTGATAATGACTGAAAGAACACGAACCAGAACACAGACGGCCGAAAGGAGTTTCTTCTGTTGGGGGACCGGATCGGCTTTAGAAATGAGCCGAGGAGCTCCATCATCCAGAGGGAGCAAAGCTAATCAGCTGAGGTGGTTTGGAAAATTAATTTGGACGTCTCCCACTGGAACACGATCCAAGGACGGATCAAAAATAACTGGAGGGGTTACGTACGTCAAGAACTGAGGAGCAGGGTGTCTGGGTTCCCCCTGAAATCGTTGCCTGGGTCAGCGTTTCCAACAGTTGGGGTTGTGACGTGAGGGGACGTCAGAGGAGATCCAGAAATACGAGCTCAGACTCCAGTCATGGAAACGTTGAGCTTGTGAATCAGAACGTGCAGTTTCTCCAGCGCTACCTGAGCCGCAGAAGCACCGGCGCCGTCCTCCTTCAAAACGTACTACCCTTCCAGGACCTGCAGCCCGGTAAAGCTCCACCCCCGACAGCCCAACCCATCGTTCTCTGAATGGATTGTTAAATTTGTGATTGACAGCACATCGACCAATCAGATGAGAGGACGGAACATCTGGTCTTAATTCAAGCAAGTTAGGGAACTTGAACGCAGAGTTTGTCGTAGTTTTTTTTTTTTTTTGCTTTGTATCTATGAACAGACCTCAGCAACAACAAAAAACATTTTGTAACTTGTGTAATGATTTTTAAAAAATATATATATAATTTTTTTTACACGCAAGGAAATTCTTATGTTTGGACGCACAAAGAGGTAATTCTCAAACATTTTCATTTACAAGGTTCACAATTTAATCACAACGACACGTCCTGATTTACAAGCATCAAATATACCGTACTTTCCGCCCCATAACATCTGGAGAGCTGGTGCAAAGAGAACAACCTTCACATGAATGTGAAGAAGACGAAGGAGATGATTGTGGACTTCAGAAGGAACAAACACACCCACACCCCACTGTATATAGGTGGATCTGCGGTGGAGGTGGTCTCCAGCTACAAGTACCTGGGTGTACACTTGAATGATAACCTCAGCTGGAGCAATAACACCACCAGCCTGATCAAGAAAGGTCATCAGAGACTCTACTTCCTCAGACGGCTGAGACGAGCTGGTCTGAGAAGCTCAGTCCTCACCTCGTTCTACAGGTGTGCAGTGGAGAGCGTCCTGTGCTCCAGCATCAACGTGTGGCATGGAGGCTGCACAGTTGCAGAGAGGAAAGCTCTACAGAGAGTGGTGAAGGCTGCACAGAAGTCTGTGGGAGTCAGTCTCCCCACCATCACAGACATTTACACCTCCAGATGCAGAAAAAGAGCCACCTGCATCATGAAAGACCTCACTCACCCAGCACACTCACTCTTTGCACCACTCCCCTCGGGACGGAGGTTGAGGAGCATCAAATGTAGAACCACTAGACTGAGGAACAGCTTCTACCCTGAGGCTGTCAGACTCATGAATAAATAAATAATAAGAATAAACACTGCAAAATGTCACATCATGTTGATACTGATCTGTTTCTTGTTGCTGCGTTCATCTGTGACTATCTGCGTTCATCTGTGACCATCTGCTCATGTTCGTGCTGCTGTTTATAATGATGTTTTTCTACTACATTAGGGCTTAGTGTATTACTAGCTGATGTCTCTCTTAGTTAATCCTAGATGTTATTATTGTTTTTCTCTTGCATTTGTTGTTGGATGTAACTGGGACCCTGTGTACATAATCTCGTTTTCAACACATGTACTACATGCGGTGCAAATGACAATAAATTCTCTCTGACTCTGACTCTGATAAGTCGCTTTTGTCCAATATGTCCAATAAATTGGAAAAATCCATAAACGTGTCGCACCTCCGTATACGTCGCATCTATTATGCGTCACCGCTGACGCGTCGCGTATGTTACGCGCCACCGCCGACAACCCGAAATGTGGGTCGGTGTTTTGCCCTGCTGCATAAGGCGGCCACAGGAGCGTGCACGGAAGGACTTTAACAAGATTAACACGGTAAAAACAATTATTTGTTCGCTGAAAATTATAGCAAAGATGTGTCTTAGCTTAACCTTTCTTTAATAAATGCACGTAATTGTCAAATCAACTGGATTTAAAAAGTAGTTTCGCTATGTGCACACGTGCGGGTAGGACCGATGCATTTCTTTAAAATTTAGCAAGATAAACACTTTAAAAAAAATTGTTAGCTGACATTATAGCAAAAGTGTTTCTGAGCTTAACCTTTCCTTTATAAATTCACGTAATGGTCAAATCAGCTGGAGTTAAATTGTTTCGCTTTGACCGTCTTCCAAGTGGTGGCGCGCGCTGCGAAAATAAATTATAAATAAATTTAATTTTCGTTCAAACATCTCCTAAAGCTAATATGTTGTAAATGTCCATCCAGTGAGTACTTTCTGTAAGTTTCATCAAAATCTGTCGTGTGGTTCATGAGCTATTTTGCTAACAAGGCAAAAGTAGTTCAGACCTCAAGAGAGCAGGAGGCCGGGATGCGGCAGAGTGAGTCCGAGCAGAGGAGGCTTCTGTCGGACACATGAGCTGGGAACGGTCGGTGGACCCTAGCAGCCGAAAGTGGTACTGCTCCATTTTCTTCGTCAGAATGAATGGAAACGGTCATATCTCAGCCAAAAATTGGTCTAAAAATATGGGGAAAAAGCCATAAATATGTCGCTTCGCCCTATGAGTCGCAGGACATGAAAATTCGTTAAAAAAAACTGCAACTTTTAAGCCGGAAATTACGGTACGTGACTGGAATTTGTGGTCATACGTAAATCCAGAAAACCTTTTAAAACGACGGCTTAAAGCACATTTTCCCAAGAGAACCATCTGAAGCGCTACAAAACCACCTCCGATCAGCTTTGTGTTCCTCAAGATTATTAACAAGCACCTCAGGCAGCACATTCATCGATCAACAAACTATTATACAGGAATCTGTAGCAATGGCCCCAGCAAGCAAATGCCTCGTATAACCTTTGACCTTGATTTGTGACCTTGAAGCAGAGGTGATGAAAAGATTACCGGTACGTGACCTGCCATGTAGAGTTGGTTACACTTTTTATATGTCCATATAAAAATAGAAGGTTCTCGGGACTGTAGAAACCCAACCCAGGCGGTGTACGCAAGACGAAATGCGACCCCAGGTTCATCAGAAGGTGCAGGTGGTAGAAAAGAGCCAACCAGAACCATTCAACTCCAAACTCAAAGTACGGCATTTTCTAGAACCAGATGTGAATAATAAAGAAATCATAAAAGAAGGACTTCACTGACGACAGAACACAAGAACAGAACCGAGAACCAGTTTCCGGGACTGATCAGACTAAACTGGAGCCTTTTGGCTCGGCTGTGATTTTGGGTTATCTTTTGGGAGAGAACCAAAAAAAAATCATCTTTGAAAAAGAAATAAAAGAAAAAACTTTTGAAAGGGTTTCAGAAAGTTTTGGGAACAAATGATCAAGAGTGTAAAATGTCACAAAATAAAGAACAAATGAAGATTTGTGCTCAATGCTGCCACAGCCAACGACTAGAAATAAAAAATTTAAAAGCCATAAATGAGTGAAGCAACAGCAGATCTGTAGTTTGATAAAAACTCTCGCAGCAGCAAACCAGTCTGTGGTGAAGCAGCTGGTTTCCTGTTCACAGCTCAGTTCTGATTAACCGATAAATCAACATTTTTAATGACGGTATTTAAAAAAACACAAAAGGCGAACAACTCAGATATAGAGCTGTGAAAACCAGGAAGCAGACGGTGACGACTCAGAACAACTCGGCGGGTGTTTTGTGTTGCAGCTTTTGGTAAAGGTGCGTGTGTGCAGAAAGACTCGTCGTCAGCGAGCGGCTGCGACCTCGGCTCGCTCGGCTCGGGGTTTGTACGGGACGTGTAGGCGGAGAAGGAGCAGAACTCTGCTGCCAGTTAAAGCCGGCGCCGTTTCATCATCACGTGTTCAAACTGCTGGAGGAGACGAGGGCGCTTTCTGTTCTCTGAGGGATCGTTCACACTGGAAGGTCCACGTTTACCTCCAGGCGGAGAACTTAAAACATAAAGGACTTCTTTAGAGCTGACTGAGCTCCCAGTACTGCACACGGCAACATATTTCACAAAAAACGGGGGAGACTTAATTTAAAAAACAAATATTTTGAATATAAAATCATTCAGGCAGTTTTTAAGCACCTAATGAGCGTTCTGTTGAACATTTATTGATGTATTTCTGTTAAAATTATGGATGTTTTAAAAGAAGGAAGAAAACGAGAGCATTGGATACAGCTCAGTATAAGCCCGTCCACTGACTGTTCTACAAGAATCTATAGCAATGGCCCAGACAAGCAAATACCTTGTTTTAACCTTGACCTTGATTTGTGAGCTTGACCTTGGAGCTGGGGTGTTGAAAGGTTGTGTGACATGTTGTGTAGTGGTGGTACAAACTCGTATCGTTTAATTTAATTCATCAGAAGTTATGATGCGGACAAGAGAAAGTTTACAGACAAAATACTAATTTGCTCCGCCTTCGACAGGCTTATAAAAAATATATTAAAACAATATTAATAATAATTTTTTTAAATGTACCTGCAGCAGTTTTTTTAATATGAAAAATTAAAATTTGAGTTTTTGTTGATTGGTGAAAACGGTCATAAACATGTTTAACAAAACTGTTTTGTTCATTTCAGGCACCTGTTCGCAGATGTTCCCTGTCCACCTGTTCACAGGTGTTCCCTGTCCACCTGTTCGCAGGTGTTCCCTGTTCACCTGTTTTCAGGTGTTCCCTGTCCACCTGTTTTCAGGTGTTCCCTGTCCACCTGTCCGCAGGTTTTCCCTGTCTGCAGGTGTTCCCTGTTCACCTGTTTGCAGGTGTTCCCTGTCCACCTGTCCGCAGGTGTTCCCTGTTCACCTGTTTTCAGGTGTTCCCTGTCCACCTGTTTTCAGGTGTTCCCTGTCCACCTGTTTTCAGGTGTTCCCTGTCCGCAGGTGTTCCCTGTCCACCTGTTCGCATGTGTTCCTTGTCCGCAGGTGTTCCCTGTCCACCTGTCCGCAGGTGTTCCCTGTCCGCAGGTGTTCCCTGTTCACCTGTTTGCAGGTGTTCCCTGTCCACCTGTCCGCAGGTGTTCCCTGTCCACCTGTCCGCAGGTGTTCCCTGTCCACCTGTCCGCAGGTGTTCCCTGTCCACCTGTCCGCAGGTGTTCCCTGTCCACCTGTTCGCAGGTGTTCCCTGTCCACCTGTCCGCAGGTGTTCCCTGTCCGCAGGTGTTCCCTGTTCACCTGTTTGCAGGTGTTCCCTGTCCACCTGTCCGCAGGTGTTCCCTGTCCACCTGTCCGCAGGTGTTCCCTGTCCACCTGTTCGCAGGTGTTCCCTGTCCGCAGGTGTTCCCTGTCCGCAGGTGTTCCCTGTTCACCTGTTTGCAGGTGTTCCCTGTCCGCAGGTGTTCCCTGTCCACCTGTCCGCAGGTGTTCCCCGTCCGCAGGTGTTCCCCGTCCGCAGGTGTTCCCTGTCAGCAGGTGTTCCCTGTCCACCTGTCCGCAGGTGTTCCCTGTCCACCTGTCCGCAGGTGTTCCCTGTCCACCTGTCAGCAGGTGTTCCCTGTCCACCTGTCAGCAGGTGTTCCCTGTCCACCTGTCCGCAGGTGTTCCCTGTCCACCTGTCCGCAGGTGTTCCCCGTCCGCAGGTGTTCCCTGTCAGCAGGTGTTCCCTGTCCGCAGGTGTTCCCTGTCCGCAGGTGTTCCCTGTCCGCAGGTGTTCTCATGAGCAAATTGTTCCAGCTGTCAGGTTTTTGAGGGGTTCCTTCTTCAGATGTTTCAGCTCTTTCCACAGATGTTCAACAGGATTTAGATCAGGGCTCAGGGGGACACTTCAGAACAGTCCAATGTTTGGTTCTGATCCATTCTTGGTGTTTTTAGTTGTGTTTGGGTCACTGTCCTGTTTGAGTCCCAGTTCCTTCGACCCAGGCCAAGCCTTCGGACACGGAGCAGCTCAGTTTGCTTCAGAGCCTTGGTAGTCTTGAGATTTAACAGCACCCTGCAGGTTCAGATGAAGCAAAACGGAACCGGACCTCCTCCTTGTTTCAATGTAGGTACAGGGTTCTTTTGGGTCTGAATGCAGAGCTGATGTTGACAAACGGCTCCAGTTTTGACTCTTCTGTTCAAATGACGTCATCCCACAACCTCCGTGTCTTTTCAATATGCATTTTGGTAAATTCCAGCCTGTCTTTTTTATGATCTGGCATCCTCCTCAGTCGTCTTTCAATAAGTCCACTTCGTCTCAAACAGACTGATGGTGCGACATGGGTGACCTTTGACCTTGAAGTTAACCTCTAATCTCTTTAGAAAAAATTTCTGGACTTTTTGGTTGCCGTTCATCTCATCTGTCTCTTCAGTGTGTCACCAGTTGTCCTCTTGTGGACACGTCCAGGGAGGTTGTCTCCAGTCCTGATGGAGATGATCTTATAGACTTTACCTTTAACATGAAGTCAATCATTGTCCGTCCTCAGCTTCCTGTGGTCCATGTTCAGTGTGTTACACACCGTGATGACAGACAGCCCTGTGACTACCTGTCACAGACTCACTGATTACAGACTGAAGACACCTGAGACGTTGATTACAGGAGGTAACGTGTCCCTGAGGTCAGATTAGTGAATATATATATATATATATATATATATACAGTATATGCATACATACAGGTAGTCCTCGACTTACGGCGGTCTCGACTTATGGCAATCCGACTTTACGAAAGCATCATATTAATAAAAATATGCTTTTTTTATGTGTTTAAATGTTCTTGATTTCATGTGTGCAGCACTTTGTTGCAGCTGTGGTTGTTTTAAATGGCTTTATAAATAAAGTATTACAGTATTATTATTATTTTATTTTTTTAAGCCGATTTACGAAGTTTCCGGCAGTTTCCGCCAGTTTCTGCCAGTTTTCGGCAGTCAGTTTTCGTCAGTGCCCGCCAGTTTAGCCAGTTAGCTCCGGCCCCGACAGCCGGCTTCGGACAGACCGTGTCCGATCAGAGGTTACTGCGCTCGGATACATGAGCTGGGAGCTGAACGGCGGTTTTGCAGAGGGACGGATGGACAAATGAAAACGACGCAGTGGACCGCGTGAAGCAGCAGACAGCGAGCTAAACCGGAGGAGCAACGAGATAACATTCTAACAAGCCTAGCTGTAGGATGGACGGGTGGATGCTAACGTCCCACCGGGGACACGGAGCCGACGGGCGGCGGAGCTCGCCTCGATGTCCGCTTGGCAGTCTCAGATGTTGGATGGACACCGAGCTAACATGCTAAAACGCGGAGAAACAGCTGCGGCAGCCATTTGGAAGGGCTAACATGCTAACGTGCGCAGCTATTGGAGGCGCAAAAATGCTAACGCGCGTAGCCTTTTGGATGGACACCGTGGAGAAACGGCTCCCAGTAAGTTACTCACTCTTTTCCCTTCATTATGTATGGAGTTAACAAGCTAACGCCAAAATTACACTACATGCGTTCCGGCTCCGCCCCGCTCCGGTCCGACCTCCGCAGCAAATACGCACCCATTATAATCAATGACAGAATTTACACTGGCTCCGCACGGCGGCAGCGAGCTGCGCCGAGCGGACGGCAGTCCGTCAAAATTAGAAATTTTTCTATTTCTGCCGGACGCCGGAGCTGTGCCGGAGTCAACTTTTGAAGATTACGTCGCACCAACAGGAAAAGGAACGAGCACAACTTCCGTATTTACAAAATAAAATCACCACGGGCGGACTAATCCTAGCTCTATACGGATTTATTTGTACAAAAATGCTGTCAAACTATCATTTATGACTACGCCTACAAACGCAATACAATAAATAAATAAATAAATAAAGTATTTTATTCTGAAATGTAATACATCACTTCCTGTTGCTCAAACCATGTCCTGTCGCTCATTTACGAGAGAAGATCAAGGCAGCAGTCTCTACTGTTGTTCTCCTTCTTCCACCGAATGAATTGTTTTGTTCTGACTTACTTATTTATCACTTGATTTATCGCGCGATCTCGCAATTCCCGCGCATGCGTCTCAGAGCGGCGCATCCATGCGGACCTGAGCTGAGCGGAGGAAGTGGAAATTGGACTCGCTCAGCTGCGACCTGCGGAGCGGAGCGGAGCCGCATGTAGTGTAATTTTGGCGTAACAGTCCTTCCTGTAAACAGTTTGGACTGCGTGAAGCAGCACGAAGCTGCAGAGGTCGGACGTGCAACTAGCTAATATGCAAAAAGACGGAGACAGACTTGACCAGCTCAAAGTAAGAAATTATCTTTTTATTTCGTCTCCAACTGTACAGTATGTGTTTTTGGGAAATACGTAGGGTAGGCCTACTGTGTTAGGATAGGCGAAGTGCTTGTTAACTTGGTAGCTGTTTTGTACCAAACATGTACGTGTATAAGTGGCGGCTCGTGTGTTTTCCGACTCACTGCAATTTTCGTGTTATGAACGGGCGTAGGAACGGAACTCGTTCGTAACTCGGGGATCGCGTGTATACATTATATATATATATATATATATATATATATATATATATATATATATATATATATATATATATATATATATATATATATATATATATATATATATATATATATATATATATATATATATATATATATATATATATATATATATATATATATATATATATATATATATATATATATATATATATATATATATATATATTATATATATATATATATATATATATATATATATATATATATATATATATATATATATATATATATATATATATATATATATATATATTGTATATATATATGTATATATATATATATATATATATATATATA
>JBBPBX010022160.1:0-26737 GCA_038048925.1 Garcialebias charrua
GAAGGCGGAGTTTTGAACGACGTCGACTGACGTCGTCATTCAAAATGGCTGCCGCCACGAAGGAATTTTCAATAAAACAAGGTAAAAAACTATTATTTCTCTGCTGATAAAAAATATATTTCTTAGCTGACGTTATATCAGAAGTGTTCCTGAGCTTAACAGTTCCTAAATCAATTCACGAAATGGTCAAATCTGCTGGATTTAAATAGTTTCGGTTTGACATTTTCCAAACAGCCTCGGGTGCGCTACGAAAATAAATGATAAAAAATCGAATTTTATCTCAAATGTTTCATCCAGGCCAACAGTCAGTAAATTAGAGCCATATAATTACACACTGGTAGCATAAAAAATATCCACCGAGTGGTTTCTGAGCTATTTATCTGAATAGCCTGGACCTCGCCAGGCTAAACTAACAAAACTCCGCCTTCTGTTCTCTGATTGGTCCATTCAAAAATCTCCAGGAGAAATCGTTTCTCTATGGAGAAAGTCCAGACCCTAGTCTGAAGGGAAGTGAAGGACAGGGTGTGGTTTTAACCAGGCTAAGGCAACATACAAAATGAAGTAAAAAACAAAATGCAGGTATAGACCTAAAACGTTGCAGATAATAAATATAACGACCAACCTGTGTGAAGCAAACAGGTTCAACTGTCTGCAGATCATCAGGTATTGAAAGCAACGGAGAAGGCCCTGTCACCTCTGCGCTTAAGACGACGGCTACGGTTTATTTATTCTAAAAATTTGCACATTTTTCTTATTTTAGCTACCATTTTGCAAATTTTACTTTTAGCATGTGTTTTTCTGCTTCTAGCTTCAGTTTTGTTAAATATTTAGTATAGTTGAGCTACTATTTTGCTAACTTTAGCTTAGCATGTTAAAGTTTTTTTAAATTGTGCTTCATTTAGCACCCATTTTGCTAATTTTAATTACTGTATACCGGTAGTTGTCTTTAAGCTACTGTTCTGCACGTTTTAGCCTTTGGCTGCTGCTTTGCTTCTTTTAGTTTTTAGCTACTGTCCTGCTGGTTTTAGCTTCTATTCTGCTTGTTTCAGCCTTCATAACTCAGTTTCAGCTCCTTCAGCTGTTGGTCACGCTCCAGATGTAGGAGAGCGTCATGTTGAAACGAACATTAAAACGTCTGATCGGTGTTTCTCCTTCCTTTAAGCCCGTCACGTGGAAATCTTTAGCGGTGACTGTTGTGATCGGAGGTGCTCTGCTGGGATGGATGAAGTACTTGAAGCACGAGAAGGAGCAGTGTGAGTGTTTTTTCGGCTGATGTGTGTTTACACCAACTCTGTGGTCGTGACATCAGAACTTTTATCTGCAGTGATGGAAAAGGAGCGGAACAAATCGATTGGGAAGCCGGCGCTGGGCGGTCCCTTCTCCCTCATCGATCACAACAAGAAGCCCGTCAAGAGCGAGGACTTCCTCGGCCAGTGGATCCTCATCTACTTCGGCTTCACGCACTGCCCCGACATCTGCCCTGACGAGATCGAGAAGATGATTCAAGTGGTGGACGAGATCGGTGAGGAAGCCGGATCGAGTTCATGGATTTGAGTCAAAACGAAGAGAACTGGGTCAACGAGCCGTTTGTGTCTTTCTGTCTGCAGATGTCATCAAGTCTCTTCCTCAGCTGACGCCCATCATCATCACCATCGACCCTGAGAGGGACACGCCGGAGGCCATGGCCACTTACGTTAAAGGTGCAAACCGCACCGGGTCAAACCGGTTCAGAACCAACTTTTTATCTTTGTTGAAAACAAGATGGTGTCGCTCGGATACAACCAACGGAACGGAGACCCTCGTTGCAGCAACAAATACTTAGAATGAAGCGAATGCACGTCGCCCGCCACAGTCATGCCAAAATCTTTCAACTTCGCTCTTGTGCCTTCAGTTAGAGCTCAGAGTATGTGTTGAGGAGGACTCTCAGCTACTACCACAACATACTTTAACTCAGTATGTGTAGCTGTCATGACTCAGTTTAAGTCGTTAAACGCATCATAGTTCAGATGAATCTGGGCCAGTTTTTAATAATTATTATTTATCACCTGTTTGGTTTTGTCCCCAAGTCGTGGAGCGAAGAGACCATCTTGAGAGGTGGATAACTTGAAAAATAAATGACATGTCGACTTCCATTTTGGTGTGTGGCTGCATGTAAGAAAGGTCGCCATCACAAATTGGGTTGCCATGTCAGAATTCAAGATGGCCACCACCATATACTGTGTACAGGTAGTCCTCGGGTTACGACGGTCTCGAGTTAAGACGTTTCGTGGTTATGGCGCATCTCCCATGAAAAAATAAATGCGAAAAGCCGAGTTACGCAGTTTCCGGTTTTACGTCGCAAACGTAGCGGCGGAGGAATACTGCCCTGTACTCTCTAAAAAAGCTAAGTCTGGTCCTCTGGACATTCAAAAAACAAAACTGTACTGTGAACACGGTTTTACGTCGTAAACTAATAGAGAATATGGAGGATGAACCGCGCTGGACGGCGGTTTTACGTCGTAAACGAATGGAGAATACGGCCGATGGACGGAGGAATACGGTGTCACCAGCATCCCAGTAGGCCATAACTTTTTCCCTTCATTATGGCTCCCAAATGTATGTGTTCTTTGAAAATTATGTAAGGTACTGTGTTAGAATAGGTCAAGTGCTTGGTAATACAAACATGTATATGGTGCAGTATGTATGTATATTTCGACTTACGACGAAAATCGGTTTACGCCGCCGCGTAGGAACGGCTCTACGTCATAAGTCGAGGACTACCTGTACAGGTATATATAAAGCAGCCACTCCGATCATTTGAGGAAACTAAGCTTTCTAGTTTCCTCAAATGACTGTGGTGGCTGAAGGTTAATCTATGGGGGCCAGAGCCACCATTGACCACCCCTTGGCTCCTCCATTGCTCCAAGATTCATCACTCTGCATCACCTTGGACAAGAGTCAGAGTCAGAGAGTCTTTATTGTCATTTGCACCGCATGTGGTACATGTGATGAAAACGAGATTATGTACACGGGGTCCCAGTTACATCCAACAACAAATGCAAGAGAAAAACAGTAATAACATCTAGAATTAACTAAGAGAAACATCAACTAGTAATACACTAAGCCCTAATGTAGTGGAAAAACATCATTATAAACAGCAGCACGAGAGAGAGAGAACGCCTCCCTCTGTTCTCCTCCACGATGTAACTGCTCCACTCGAATATCTTGCACCAAAAACATTTAGGTATACTTTCATTCACAGTTCAAGACCAGTAAAAAAAAAAAATAATAATAATAATAATCCGGAAATCTACACAAATTCACCAACCATGTCCTTCAGGGGGACATCAGCTGTAGCCTCAAGTGTTTTCTGTCTGAGCTTCCATTCCGGAGCTTTTGAGGAGATTTTAAGACGCCCAAAAGAAAATGGAGGACGTGAGACGCTGCGTCGGTTCGACGGCGGCTTTGAGATCAAACGTGCTGCAGAAATGATTTTTGAACGTTTGTATCGACAAGTCTGCAACTCGAGCGAGGACGCAGAGTGCTGTCTCAGAAATTTAGAGACGTTTTGTAAACTATTCGCCATCCGGTCTCGAACAGTCGGCCCAGCCAGCTTCTGCCCGACGGACCGCAGCATACCCAGAACTGGCTGCAACTTCCAGATCTGGACAGGCGCCAGTGGAAGACGAGCGTCGGAACACCTTTTTTTCTTCTGGAAACGTCGTTTTAGATTTTAACGTTTGTCGTCTGAGCCACAGAGCTCGTGTCTGTTGTAGCGTCGGCGCTGTGAGCGTCTCATCGTCTGCTTCCTGTTCCAGAGTTTTCCCCGAAGCTGATCGGTCTGACGGGGACGACGGCTCAGATCGAGGCCGTCTCCAGAGCCTACAGAGTCTACTACAGTCAGGGCCCGAAGGACGAGGACAACGACTACATCGTGAGTCGCCACCGGCCCCTCGTTAACCCACAACCTCGGGGGCGACGTCTCAACCTGTCTCTGTGGTTTTCAGGTGGACCACACCATCATCATGTACCTGGTGGGACCGGACGGAGAGTTCGTCGATTATTATGGACAGAACAAACGGAGCGCAGAGATCAGCGCGTCCATCGCAGCGCACATGAGGAAGTTTGGGAAGGGGAAGTGAGCAGCAGCTCCTTAAATCTCCTTTTGTCATCTCTGCTGCGTCCACTCCTCTTTTTATTTAGTATTTAAGAATCAAACGTGTGAATGCTGTGATGTCGGGTAAGACGGGAGTGATTTCCTGTTCCTCGCTGCAGAAGCAGCAGAAGCTGGAAACGGTCCAGGACGTTGAAAGACCAGATGGAGACAATAAATGACTCCAGAGCTGACACATGTTCTGTTTTCTTCATGACCGTCATGACTCACCTACTGAGACTTAAAGCTCCTTTAACTTTCTGAATCATTTATTTAAAATGTGACCTTTGAAAACTAAAACATAATTTTAATTATTTCAATTAAAAACGAAAGTACAGTACACTTAAAACCATGCAGGTTAATTTATCAGGTTTGTTTAATAATTGGCATAAATGCTAAATTGTTTTTTTCTTTTAAGTGTTTCATAAAACTGAAGAATTATTTTTTATTTTTTGTCTAAATGGATGAAAAAGATTAAAACCAGCAGGTGGGTTTTCTAAAACTTAAAGCGGTATAGCTGAGAGTCTTCCTCAGTCTTCCTCTGTAGGTGTGATTGAAAATGTTCTCAAGGTTTGATGAAAATGTTCCAACTTTTGTCTTTTCTCAACAAAAATAATAATTTTAGTCTCAAACCTGGGCTCGTTATGCTTTTAGCCATTTTTCTAACTTTAACTTATATCTTGATTACGGTATTTTAGCTACTAGTGTGCTGATTTAAGCTTTAGCACAGGGGTCACCAACATGGTGCCTGCGGGCACCCGGGTGCCCCCAAGGACCATTTGAGGTGCCCCGGCCCGGACCTGTTCAAAAAATAGCACAACTCACTAAGCTGCATTTAAAATTTAATTTTATTCAGTTGTTGTTCTTTTTTATATATATTTTAAAATGTCCATCTTAAAAATATGTTCTTAAAAATGTTTATTATACATTTTTTTCAATTTAGGCTTTGTTATTTCCGAAGAGTTTATCAAACTGATGCCCTTTGTATGACTCTGTACCCACGAAGTAGCTCTCAGTTTCGAAAAGGTTGGTGACCCCAAGTTTAGCTTCCTTAGCTAGTATAGTATTATGCTAACCTAAACTTTAGCATATGATTTGCTTATTTTAGCTACTTTTGTTGCTAACCTAAACTTTAGCACATGCTCTGTTTCCTTTAGCTGGTCAACTTTTGTCTTTTCTTAATAAAGAATAATTTTAGTCTCAAACTTTGGCATGTGGCTTTCAGCCATTTTGCTAACTTGACCATTAGTATACAGTATACCGTATTTTCCGCTGTATAGGTCGCACCGTTGTATAGGTCGCAGTGTCCAATATTTATCAATAAATTGGAAAAATCCATAAATAGGTCGCACCTACGTCACCGCCGACGTAACGCATCATCCACCGCTGACGTGCCGCGTGACCGCTGAGTCAACCCGGCAATATGGACCGAGTGTTTAGCTCTGCTGCTAATGTCTGCCAGAAGCTAACAAAGCTAAACACGAGAGGAGTCCGTCCCTCAGAACATGAATAAAAAAAATCGAGTTTTAGGTCAAATGTTTTCTCGAGACCATAGTAACATACATTAAAGCTCCTATAATTACACTCTGTAAGCAGAAAAAATATACACCGAGTGGTTTCGAAGCTATTTATAAGCAAACAGAAGTAAACTGAAATAAAAACGAATGCTAACACGGGAAGCCCGCCTCTCAGAACACGAATAAAAAAATCGAATTTTAGGTCAAATGTTTTCTCGAGACCATAGTAACGTACAATACATTAAAGCTCCTATAATTACACTCTGTAAGCAGAAAAAATATACACCGAGTGGTTTCGAAGCTATTTATAACAAATACAGAAGTAAACTGAAATAAAAACGAATGCTAACACGGGAAGTCCGCCTCTCGGAACACGAATAAAAAATCGAATTTTAGGTCAAATGTTTTCTCGAGACCATAGTAACGTACATTAAAGCTCCTATAATTACACTCTGTAAGCAGAAAAAATATACACGAGTGGTTTTGAAGCTAAGTAAACTGAAATAAAAACGAATGCTAACACGGGAAGTCCGCCTCTCAGAACACGAATAAAAAATTGAATTTTAGGTCAAATGTTTTCTTGAGACCATAGTAACGTACATTAAAGCTCCTATAATTACACAAGCCGAAAAAATATACACCGAGTGGTTTCGAAGCTATTTATAACGAATACAGAAGCTAACACTAGAAGCTAAATGCTACAAAAAGATCGTTTATTTTTTATCTCAAACATCTAATAAAGGTACTCACTTGTAAACGTCCACACTGTGATTTCATTCTGTAAGTTTCAGAAAAATCCGCTGGGTGGTTCTTGACTTATCTTGCTGACAAACAGCAAACAAAGAGCTAACATAAGCTACATCCAGCCCAGGAGGCAGACAGAATCAGTCCGAGCAGAGGAGCTTTTTTTCGGGCACATGAGCTGGAAACGGTCTACTTCTTCTTCTTGGGTCGGTGTACTCCTCTGGAAGTGGTACTGCACTGCGCCCCTAGCGGCCGAAAGTGGTACTGCACCATTTTACGCAAAAGTGAAAAAGGGTCATAACTCAGCCAAAAATTGGTCTAAAAATATGGAAAAAAATCCATAAATAGGTCGCACTGGTGTATAGGTCGCAGGTTTTGAAAAAAACATAAAAAGGTGCGACCTATACACTGAAAAATACGGTAGGCTACTGTATTTATCTTTTTTTTTTTTTTTGTTAACCTAAACTTTAGCACATGCTCGGTTTCCTTTAGCTCGTCAACTTTTGTCTTAATAAAAAATAATTTTAATCTAAAACTTTGGCATGTGGCTTTCAGCCATTGTTTTGCTAACTTGACCACATATATCTTATTTTAGCTACTAGTTTGCTAACCTAAGCTGTAGAATATTTTCCATCTATTTTGCATCCTCAGCTTTAGCATGTTTTCCTTTAGCTTGCTAGCTTCCGCTTGTATTTTGATTATTTTAACTATTCGTTTGCTAACCTAAGCTGTAGCATAGGCTCTGCTCTGCTTTAGCTATTGTTTTGCCAACTTTAGCTAACATATATTTAGCTTATTATACTGTTTTCTTAACTTAAGCTTTAGCTCATGTTCTGTTTTCTTTAGCTGCTGTTCAACTTGTCATTTTTCAACGTAAAATGATTTTAGTCTAAAGGCTTGACAGGGCGATAATGTTTGTTTCTGACATTTTAATTTGATAATCCAAACAACGTGACAAAGATCTGCAGGTCTGAGTAACATCTAAACCCTGCCTTCAGTCTCCTCCTCGTCTGAGAACAAAGAGCATCTTTACAGATGCATTTATTTAGAGGCGGCTTCCACCAGCTGCTGGTGATTGGTCTGTTTCTTTCGGGGCTGAACTCCGGCTGCAGCTCCTCTTTTTACAAACTGGACCAGAAGGTCGAGCTCGTTCCTGAAGGTGAAGGCCCTCCAAGCTCGGACCTCCATTGGATGGAGCTCCCAAAGCGTCGCATCGATTTAAAATGTTTAAAACTTTGTTTGTCCCTGATGATTCTTTTCAGTTTCCATTTGATTTTTGTGCTCTTGATAAACAGACAATTCCTTTGAATGAATGCTTATCGCCCGCCGCCTTTCATATTTTAAACTCATGGATTCAGATTTCTGTTGAGAAACGGATGAGTCGGATAAAGAAAAAAAAATCACGTACGGCCTCATGAAAATGTTTTTGTCCTACCATAAATTTATCCAACCTTCATGATCGAAAGACATTTATTCCCCTTCGTCCACTAAATTAAACGTGTCCAGAGCCACAGAACCTGCTGTGATCAACTGGTGGCCCATGGGCCACTTTAAGTTTGTTAGAGGTGGCATTTCTGGCCTGTGTTAAATTATAAAACTAAAAACCTCCAGTGATTGGTAACATTGACATTTTTTACAGTTTAAGACAAAGAAAAGACTCCATCTATACCTGCTGCTTCCTTTCTGGGTTGGGGGGGGGGTGTCACATGGTGCCCATATCACACTGGACAGGTCATCACAGAGACACCTGGACTGGTCTTTGTCCATCACAGGCTGGATTCTTGTAAAAAATATATTTTTGCCAGATTTTTTTTTGTATATACCTGTATATATTTATTCAGAATGTACAGCTGTATAAAATTTACATCCATTGTACAATATTATGTATTTCCCTTTTTTTTAGAAAGAAAAATGAGAAAAAAAAGGAAAAAGATAAAAACAGGAAAATAAGAAAAGAAAAAAATAAATAAACACCCATCCCACCCACTCTCTCAATGTAGTAACATAGGTAATAATATTACATTTTAGAATTAAATTTTTTTTCTTTTTTTGAAAGGTCAGAGTTAAAAGAGAAGAATACAACAGAAACTTTTAAAAGGATTAACATAAAACAATTACATTGATACTCATCACTCTCTCAGATCTAATCTGGTTAGAATGTCCAGGAAGGGAGTCCATATCCGGTCAAACTTGGTTAATGTCCCACGTGTAGAATGTAGAATTTTTTCAGGAGTGCAATATGATAACAGTTTGTTGATCCAATGTTTTTGGTTTGGTGGTTCTACAGATTTCCAATTCTTAAGAATACACTTTTTTGCAGCAGATGATGCTAACAAAACAAAGTATTTCTTGCAGGGATATATATTCAAGGACATAACATCGCCAAGTATCCAAATCCTGGGGTCAACATCTAAAGAAAGTCCACAAACTGTTGAAGTTGTCAGAATTACATTATTCCAGTAGTTTTGCAAATGTACACAATTCCAAAGCATATGAAGAAGATCACCTACAGTTGTACCACATCTCTGGCATTTGTCAGTGATATTGGCATTCATTTTATTCAATTTATATGGGGTATAATATATGCGGTGAAAAATATTAAATTGAGTTTGCCTGTGTTTTGTTGATCGTAATATTGTTTGGGATGAATTTAGTAATGTATTCCAGTTTTTGTCATCATATTTACAATTTAAATCCGATTCCCATTTTGATTTATTTGAGTACTTCTCATAAGCTGGTAAATGGTCAATAACAGTTTTATAAACACAAGAAACAAGTCCTTTTGTATTGGTACGTTTGGGGTCTAGTAAGCATGTTTCCAGCGGAGTTTCATCTGGTTTATTCAGAAATATCTAATGTTAGGCTCTTAATCCAATGTCTATCTGAAAATATTTGAAGTGATTGTGCCTATATGTATGTCGTACGTAGCATTCAGACAATTGACTGAAGCTGGCAAAGACATTAATATAGAGGTTGCTGACTGTTCTAATGCCTTTTCTATTCCAAGTTTGTAGTACTGTAGTGTAATTGTGGATAAATTAAGTTAAATTTAGTGTAATTTAATCCTTATATTAGTACTAGTATTCATATATTTGCAAAGGAAATGACAGTAAAACTGCTAAAACTAGTCCTTTGTCGTGGGTTTAATGTCGTATAAAATTCAGTTTCATGTTGGTTTTGGTCAAAGCTTGAAAAAGCCGCTGTAGAGGGACCAAAGATACAAATGTGGCTCCAGAGCTGCAGGTTGCGACTGGTTTGCAAATCAGTTCTAGGACATTTTAAAGTTTAGTCACAAATCATTTTGGCTCAACCCTGAATTTTCTTCTACCTTCCGACACTTAAATCTCACAAAATGTCCCGTTCTGCCACACTGAGGTCCATTTTGTGGTATTAGCTCCATCAAGCCCCGCCTGCTTCAGTCATTTCTCTTCTACTTTCACACGGTAAGAGCTGAAAGTGCATTCAGGACTGATCTGTGAGGCTTCCAGGCTGCACCAGCACCTTCTACAATCGTGTGCAGATGATTCATTCAACCTTTATTTAGGCAGGTTAATCTCATTGAGCCTCGAGGACTCATTTACAAGAGAGACCTGTCTAAAGAATGATGACAACAACAGTAATTTTTCTTGAACAATCAACATGCCGTCAGTCCTCCAGACCTGACACGGTACACGTACTCTGGTACTTTGGTTCTTACAGCTTCGGTGCACAAATAAGGATTAGTCTGCTCCGAGTGTTTGATTTAATCCTCGTTCAGGGAGGTGTCCCCTGAGAACCACGCACCACTAGAAAAACATACATTTGATATTTTCCTGTCCAGCGCCTCTGGTTTGTGCTAACGGAGTTTGATGCAGACTTTTTTATTTAGTAGAGGGTTTGCTGGAAGGTTCCAGCCAGACCTCCAGCTACTCTACAAGGATGGACATGCAGGCCAGATTTTCAGTCACTCAGGGAGTCCTGGATCTGTGCTGTGGACTCCTTGGTGGAAAGTCTGAAACACCTCTCTTGGAAGGTTTTCTCTCATGAATGCCTTACAAGATGCTCAACCACCCCAATTGTCTTCTTTTGATGCAGAAGACAAAACTCAGCTCCAGAATAACCAAGTCGCTCGGGCCTCACTTTATTGGAACCAGACACTGACACTCCCATGACCCACAGTCATGAGAAAGACTCGAAGATGCATGAAGTCCACCACCAGGCCCGGGACATAGGCTCAACTTATTGTTGGTAATCCAGCCTTTTCCTAGCCTGGCCCTCGCCTTCCTATGCAGCTCCGCTCAATTCTCATTTCCCTTCACTGCTCCTAGTACGAAGCAAAGTGAAGGACAATGGGTCTGGTTTTAACCAGGCTAGCCTTTTCCAGACCACAGCCCCAGACTTGGAGGCGCTGATTTTCATTCCATCCTGGGCTCGTTCAAACTACCGGTAAGCTGTGAACTGTTCCAGTGTCAGCTGGAGGTCCTAGGTCGAGCAGGACCTACAGGACCACATCGTCCGAAAAGAAGTCCCCCAAGTTCCAACACCGCCGACCCCATGGCTGCTCCTGGAAAAGTTCTGAACAGAAAGGACAACCCTCTTCAACACTCACTGGAACCAAGTCTGATCAGCAGCTCTGGTACAAGAACCAAATGGTCCTTTGTAAAGAGACAGAAACCCCTCACAGGAGGACACACTATGAACTCTACTGGAGGAGGAGGAAATGATGTAACAAATCAGAAAGTTCTCTTTTATTAATTTTTTTTTAAAGGATTTTATTGAGTTAAGGCAACATACATCCACTATCACATGCATGCACAAAATGTTAAAAATTTCAAATTTAAAGTCGCATCGTGTAAATTTTAAAAAGAACTGATGCAATTTGGCGCCCTCTAGTGGTGGAAAATAACCTTGTATCATCTGGTTACAGGGACAGGGTTTAAAATAGTTTCTTTTCATAAAATAATACACACAGTGACTTTAAAAAAGTTAAGAGTATGTTGCAGACTAGTTCAGCTTCAAACACAGCAGGTAGTCTCTGCAGCGGTCAGTCCTTGTTACTCTCCGCTGTCTTTCGCCTGCAAATTGAGACAGAAAAAAAAAAGTATTACAATGCACTTAGAACAGATATATAGATTTGTCTACCTGTCATTTAGGTATCAGGATTCTCCAACTGGAATCAAAAAAGCTTTGCTAGCTTGTGGGGAAAGTAGCAAAAAAATGTAGGCATTCCTACTCAAAATCACGTACAGTTGTTGGTACTGCTCAGAAATGTGCTTTGAGACATTCTTTAAGATTATAGTTTGGACATTTCCTTCAAAGGACCATAGATATGATATTCATTCATCATTTAAAAAAATGCTGACTCAATACACCACGTTGCAACTTAATCCTTGTTTTGATCACGAATAGTTGAGGGGTTCATGCAAATGACAATCTTGGCTCCAAACTGGCCCGGGCTGCGTGCGCATCTCTGGCTGACCGGGTTTGTTGAACGGTTACAGTTAGGGTATAAGAAGCAGGTTTGGATCTTCAGGTTTCAGTCAGTTTTGCTTGTTTATGACAGATGTACGGTCTGTTGGAAATGTTTCTGGATGATCGAGGTTCAGACCCGCACCACAAACTGGATTTACTGTCCTTCCTAACGGTTTGACCTGGAGAGCCAAGTCCCTTAAAATGGTGGCACTGAGCAAGCAATCTAGACCTCTGAGCGATCGTGTGACGTGACTTCAGACAGGTGTAGAAGAGGAGTAACACACCTTGGCCACGTCACGATTTTTAACTTTCATTTTGTTGATCTGGGACTCAGCGATGTCCGCTCGCTCCTCGGCCTCCTCCAACTCGTGCTGCACCTTCCTCAGTTTAGTCAGGTGAGCGTTGGCCTGCTCTTCCTGCCAGAAACCAAATAAAAAAGATTTTTAAAAACATCATCCATTCTCATCTTGACTGTTTGAGAATGAAAATCCTCACAGCCTCTTCGGCCTGCCGCTTGTACACTTTGACTTTCAGCTGGAGTTTGGCCACGAGCTCCTGCAGCCTCATCGCGGTTTTTTTGTCCTCCTCGGACTGGTTGACGAGAAGAGAAGAAGAATCAGGGATTGTCTTTCCTGCAATTAACTAAACTTTTCAGGTTCTTCTTACCTGATACGTGAGCTCTTTAATCCTGCGATCAAGCTTGCGCACGCCTTTCACCGACTCCGACCCATGTTTTTGTTCTGCTTCAAGCTCATTCTCCAGTTCCCGCACCTGCAACAAAGGGCGAAGCCTGCGACTTCTGAAAGGTCTTACACTTCAGGGAACAGAACCACGTGGGATACTTTACCCTCGCTTCCAGCTTCTGCAGTTGCTTCTTGCCTCCTTTCATGGCCAGGTTCTCGGCCTCGTCCAGACGCTGCTGCAGGTCCTTCACCGTCGCCTCCAGGTTCTTCTTCATCCTCTCCAGGTGAGCGCTGGTGTCCTGCTCTTTCTTCAACTCCTCAGCCATCATGGCCGCCTGAAAAATGGAGGCATCCTGTCTGTTTCGCTTCATCCTGATGTTATCACCATTAAACTCTAACCATGTGCTGAAATGAGTCATAACCAAGGAAACTGTAAACAATATCAACGAAAAAAAGTTTATACGGAAGGGTATTGCTGTCATCCATGAAATAATATTTTTCGAGCTTATGTAGTAAAAACGTGAAATGTATGTTGTAGTAATGTGATATTATGTAGTAAAAATGTGATATTATGTAGTAAAAACGTGATATGTATGTAGTAATAATGTGATGTTATGTAGTAAAAATGTGATATGTATGTAGTAAAAACGTGATATGTATGTAGTAAAAACGTGATATGTATGTAGTAAAAACGTGATATGTATGTAGTAAAAACGTGATATTATGTAGTAATAACGTGATATTATGTAGTAAAAACGTGATATGTATGTAGTGATAACGTGATATTATGTAGTAATAATGTGATATTATGTAGTAAAAACGTGATATTATGTAGTAAAAACGTGATACGTATGTAGTAAAAACGTGATATTATGTAGTAAAAACGTGATATTATGTAGTAAAAACGTGATATGTATGTAGTAATAATGTGATATCATGTAGTAAAAACGTGATATTACGTAGTAAAAACGTGATATTATGTAGTAAAAACATGATCTTATGTAGTAAAAACATGATATTATGTAGTAAAAATGTGATATTATGAAGTAAAAACGTGATATGCTATTATCACATTTTTACTACATACTTATCATGTTTTTACTACATAATGATACGTTATTACTACATACTTATCACGTTTTGTCACGTTTTTACTACGTATCACGTTTTTCTACATAATATCATGTTTTTACTACAGGTAGTCCCCGACTTACGAGCGCTCTTACTTACGAGGTCCCGGACTTACGAGTATGCATCTCATAAAAAATAAAAAATAAAAAATAAACTTTTTTTTTTTTTTTATAAATGAATACATGTACAGTACTGTACAGTCACCAAGCACTTAGCCTATCCTAACACAGTTTTAAAGATGAAGGAATGAGTTGAATTGTCTCCCTTTATGGGAATGGAGCCTGCAGGGAGGAGGGAGACAATTCAACTGACTCCTTAACTGTGTTAGGATAGGCTAAGTGCTTGGTGACTGTCCAGTACTGTACATGTATTCATTTATTTAAAAAAAAAAAAAAACTTTATTTTTTATTTTTTTACTATGTGATCCTACTTACGAATTTTTGACATACGAGCGCCTCCTAGGGACGGAACTCGCTCGTAAGTCGGGGACTACCTGTATATAATATCATGTTATTACTACATAATATCAAGTTTTTACTACATAATATCACGTTTTTACTACATAATATCACATTTTTACTACATACTTATCACGTTTTTACTACATAATATCATGTTTTTACTACATAATATCACATTTTTACTACATACCATCACATTTTTACTACATACGCATCATGTTTTTACTACATAATATCACGTTTTTACTACATAATATCACGTTATTACTACATACGTATCACGTTTTTACTACATACATATCACGTTTTTACTACATAATATCACGTTTTTACTACATAATATCACGTTTTTACTACATACTATCACGTTTTTACTACATACGTATCACGTTTTTACTACATAAGCTCAAAAAATATTATTTCATGGATGACAGCAATACCCTTCCATAGTTTTATGACTGTCTTTAGCCGAACAAAAATATTTTTGATATTGTGATGTCATTAACGTAGATATTATCGCCACCTAGTGGCACGGTATGGTTCTTCAGAGTTTTTATTAGTGTGGATTGAAATGAATAAGTAAACACAATCAGTTTGAACAAATATGTACAGTAGTGCAGAAAGAGACAACATATGAATTTCTTACATCGGTGATGGCCTTTTTGGCTTTCTCCTCAGCGTTTCTCGCCGCCTGGACGCTGTCGTCCATCTCACTCTGAATCTGAGACAGATCGACCTCCAGCTTCTTCCGGCTGTTCAGCAGGCTGGTGTTCTGTAAGCAGTCAGTCATTTGACAACAGCGTGCAGAAACGTGCTCATCACAAGGTTTCCTTGTCATATACTGTAAAGCTAAAGCTAGAGTCCCACTGGGCTGCGACTGTTGGAACTGATAGAGTAATTAAAAAATGGGCAAATTATCCATTGCAGACTGGTTTGTGTGCAGGTTTTTAAACTCTCAGCCTACCTTCTGGTGCAAGGCTTGCAAAACTGCATTGATGGCACCAAAGTTCATGCTCAGTAATCCAGGTTGTGCATTGTTGGCAGCGCACATTATTTTGTTACACCCACCTCAGCCCACTTTGTACCTTTTGGTATGATGTAATCTGCTGGCGTCTTCTTCTTTTGGCTTTTCCCGCTTCAAGGGTCTCCTCCATCTCTGTCCTCTGCATCCTGTCCTCACTCCAACTACCTCCATGTCCTCTGTAACTGCATTCATATATCTCCACTTTGTCTTTTTCCTGGCTGTTGCATTTCTAACATCCTTCTACTAATGTACCCACTGTCCATCATCTAGACATGTCCAAACCACTGTCCCTCCTCTGGACATGTCCAAACTATCTCAGTCTGGCCTCTCTAACTTTACCTCCCAGATGTTAAACATGTGCTGTACCTCTGATGATCTAATTCCTAATCTTATCCATACTTGTCACTCCTAAGGAGAACCTCAACATCTTCATTTCAGCCACTTGCAGTTCTTTCTCTTGTCTTTTTGTCCATGTCTCTGTCTCCAGACCATACAACATAGCTGGTCTCACCACTGTCTTGTAAAATTTTCCTTTGACCTTTGCTGACACCTTTTTGTCACAAATCACTCCTGAAACTTTTCTCCATCCACTCCATCCTGCCTGGACTCTCTTCCTCACCTCTTTACCACATTCCCCATTTTCCTGGACAGTGGACTCCAAGTCCTTGAAGTCCTGCACCTTTGTGACCTCTGCTCCTTGTAGCCTCACTGTTCCACCAGCCTCCCTCTCATTCACACACATGTACTCTGTCTTATTATTTAATCTGCTGGATTACACTTTAGAAACAATGAAAGGTAGACCTGGACCAGTTTGTAAGTCATTTATCATCTTAGTTTTTAGACCTGGAGATACAGGGCTGAAGCCTCAAATGTTTTCCGTTAGGATCGCCCAAGCAGGTGTCAAAATCCAGCTCTAGTTTTCTTGAGACCTGCATTTGGTTTTTTGAGTTTGCATCAAACTGCACATGTGTTTGCTGCGCGTTTGCACCTGTCGGCCAACATACGTTACAGACGGCCATGACAAAAGTGAAAAGTGTTCAACATGCCTGCAGTAACTCTGGACTACAAGCCTCAGTGCAAACAGCCACAGCCCAGAGCGATACCTGAAATTAACGAAGACGTGTTTACACCAAGCTGTGTGAGTGACCTGATCCAAAGTGCCAGACGGAGGTGCCAGTGTAGATCATTTTTATTGTAGATCATTTTAATTGTAGATCTTTTTTGTTGTAATAATAATAAAAATAATAATTAATTCAATTTATACCGCACTTTTCATTAATAAAAATCTCAAAGTGCTACAACAAATAAAACAAGTGATAGTAAAATCAATAATAATATCAACTAAGATTAAAGACAGAATCATGTGGAGGCAGAATAGGCCTGCTTAAAAAATAAATAAATAAAACAAGTGATAAAATCAAGTAAAATCAATAATATCAACCAAGATAAAATCGTTGTAGATCATTTTTATTGTAGATCATTTTTGTTGTAGATCATTTTTATTGTATATCATTTTTATTGTAGATCATTTTTATTGTAGATCATTTTTGTTGTAGATCATTTTTACTGTAGATCATTTTTACTGTAGATCATTTTTGTTGTAGATAATTTTTGTTATAGATAATTTTTGTTGTAGATAATTTTTATTGTAGATCATTTTTGTTGTAGATCATTTTTATTGTAGATCTTTTTTGTTGTAGATAATTTTTGTTGTAGATAATTTTTATTGTAGATAATTTTTATTGTAGATCTTTTTTGTTGTAGATCATTTTTGTTGTAGATCATTTTTATTGTAGATCAGTTGTAGATCATTTTTATTGTAGATCTTTTTTTTGTAGATCATTTTTATGGTAGATCCTTTTTGTTGGAGATCATTTTTATTGTAGATCATTTTTATTGTAGATAATTTTTATTGTAGATAATTTTTGTTATAGATAATTTTTATTGTAGATCACTTTTGTTGTAGATCATTTTATTATAGATTTTTTTTGTAGATCATTGTTATGGTAGATCATTTTGGTTGTAGATCATTTTTATTGTAGATAATTTTTATCTTTTTTGTTGTATAACATTTTTATTGTAGATCATTTTTGTTGTAGATCATTTTTATTGTAGATCATTTTTGTTGTAGATCATTTTTATTGTAGATCATTTTTGTTGTAGATAATTTTTATCGTATATCTTTTTTGTTCTAGATCATTTTTTATTGTAGATTTTTTTTTGTAGATCATTTTTATGGTAGATCATTTTTGTTGTATCATTTTTGTTGTAGATAAAAATAAAAATAAATAAATGTCACATTTTTGTCATCTGTGTATGTTTCCCACACAAGACGAAATTTGTCTCTGCATTTAACCCAACCACCACCAGGTGGTTGGGTTAAATGTAGATCATTTTTGTTGTAGATAATTTTTGTTGTAGATTATTTTTATTGTAGATAATTTTTATTGTAGATCTTTTTGTTGTAGATCTTTTTTATTGTAGATCTTTTTTTGTTGTAGATCTTTTTTATTGTAGATAATTTTTGTTGTAGATAATTTTTGTTGTAGATAATTTTTATTGTAGATAATTTTTGTTGTAGATATTTTTTGTTGTATATCATTTTTATTGTAGATCATTTTTGTTGTAGATCATTTTTATTGTAGATCATTTTTGCTGTAGATCATTTTTATTGTAGATCTTTTTTGTTCTAGATCATTTTTTATTGTAGATTTTTTTTGTAGATCATTTTTATGGTAGATCATTTTTGTTGTATCATTTTTGTTGTAGATCATTTTTGTTGTAGATTATTTTTATTGTAGATAATTTTTATTGTAGTATTTTTTGTTGTAGATCTTTTTTATTGTAGATCTTTTTTTGTTGTAGATCTTTTTTATTGTAGATAATTTTTGTTGTAGATAATTTTTGTTGTAGATAATTTTTATTGTAGATAATTTTTGTTGTAGATAATTTTTATTGTAGATCCTTTTTGTTGTAGATCCTTTTTTATTGTAGATAATTTTTGTTGTAGATAATTTTTATTGTAGATAATTTTTGTTGTAGATAATTTTTATTGTTGATCTTTATCTTTTGCAGATCATTTTCATGGTAACACCTCAACTCTTCCCTGTTTTATTTCAGATGTGATGCATTAAATGTCAGTTGGACTCGCAGCAGAGACGACTGGAGGTAGAGTCACGTCGTTGGATACAACGAGTCGACTCGGTCCTCTCTGGTTGAGTCTCAGTGGAACCGCGGCGCTGCCGTTGGGTAAGCGGTGGGAACGGACCGGTTTGGTTGTTTTTTGTGCGACGGGCAGTTTGTATAGCTGAAGTGCGACGTGAAAACCTGTGAGTGAAGCAGCTGGACCCTCTCGCAGGCGTCCAGCAGCTCCTGCTCGGCTAACTTCCGGCTCCTCTCCGTCTGCTCCAGAGCTGCTCGGATCTCCTCCACCTCGGCCTGCAGGAGGTTATTCCTGCGCTCCGTCACGGCGAACTGCTCTTTCAGATCATCGTTGCTCCTCAAGACGTCGTCGAGGTGGATCTGGACCTCCTGAAGGGATCAAAATAATCCTTTAGATTCATAAACCCAGCAGGGTTCTCTTCTTGCTCACACTGAGCAGACGGCCCACCTTCAGCTGAACTTGAGTGTTCCTCAGCTGTTTCTGAGCTTCGGCTGCCTGCCTGTTGGCATGGCTCAGCTGGACCTCGATCTCATTCAGGTCTCCCTCCATCTTCTTCTTCACCCTCAGGGCATCGTTTCTGCTGCGGACTTCAGCATCTAAATGACTCTGCATGGTGTCGACGACTCGCTGGCTGTTCCTCCTCAGCTGCTCCAGCTCCTCGTCCTTCTCGGCAATCTTCTTGTCCACCTCGGACTTCACCTGGTTCAGCTCCAGCTGGACCCTCAGGATTTTGGATTCCTCGTGCTCCAGCGAAGCCTGGCAGAAAAGAATCAGAACCAGAGCTGGGAGAAATGAAGACAACTTTATGTTTCTTCTGCGTACCTCTGCTTCCTCCAGAGCTGCCTGGGCCTCTAGCTTCTCCTGCTCCGCTTGTTTCTTTGACTTTTCGAGCTCGTGGATGGATTTGATCGTCTCTCCCAGCTGCTCGGTAAGGTCCATTATTTCCTCTGTGAAGAAAAGGAAACTGTGACAATATATCTGCAGACCAAGCCTACAAAGGATTCAGAAAGGGCTTTGACCCACGTTGAAGATTTTTGTTTTCTCGTTTTAGCGTGTCAACTTGTTCCAGACATTCCTCAAAGGCGTTCTTCATCTTGAA
This sequence comes from Garcialebias charrua, assembly GCA_038048925.1. Classification (NCBI taxonomy): domain Eukaryota; kingdom Metazoa; phylum Chordata; class Actinopteri; order Cyprinodontiformes; family Rivulidae; genus Garcialebias; species Garcialebias charrua. The sequence goes on from JBBPBX010022160.1 coordinate 19,406, forward strand.
GTTCTCTGTTCCCAAAGAGCGGGCCTCTTTCAGAGCCGCCTCCAACTCTGCTTGACTCTCGTCGTGCTTCTGCTTCCACTCGGACACAATCTGAGGACAGAGACCGCGAGGGGACAAGACGTCACTTTCTGGTAAAGGCACGACTGTTCGCCAGGTCCAACGTAAAGACATCATGTAAAGGTTCTTCTTGAAAAGGTTTTTCTTTTCTTTTTGTGCAGCTGATAGTTCAAGTTGCCCTGCAGGACTTGACTCCACACTCCACTGTGCAGTTGATCGCTCATGTTCTACAGCGGTATCGTCCAATCCTGGTTCCTCTTAGATCCTCTTTGTTTTAGAGGTTTCTCTGATTAAAACGCCTGATTTACAGAATAATTCATCAACAGCTTCTGCAGAACTCCAGAACACACTGAAGTAGTACCATATTTTCCACCGTACACATCGTACCGCTCTATAAGTCGCATCAATCCAAATATGTCTAATAACGTGGAAAAATCCATTCATTGCATCTATTATGCGTCACCGATGACGCGTTGCATTTGTTATGCATCACTGCTGACAACATGTGGGCCGGTGTTGTTCCAAAAATCGATTGTCTGCCAAATGGCAGCCATGGGAGCGTGCACAGGAGGACTTTAACAAGAATTTAACAAGATTAAAACTTAAAAACAATTGTTTATTTGCCCAAAATTATAGTAAAGGTGTTTCTCAGTCTAACTTTTACTTAATAAATGCACTTTGACGGTCAAATCAGCTGCATTTCAAAAGCCGATAAACAGAAGTACGCGTGTGGACGGGACGATTCGCTGCGCATTTCTTCAAAATGTAACAAGATAATCACCTAAAAACAATTATTTGTTTGCTTGACTTTATAGTAAAGTGGCTCAGTTGAACTTTTACTTAATAAATGTATTCAAATTAGCTGCATTTCGCCAGGGCGGAGCAGCAAAATGAAGCTGATTTGACGGTTGCTCCAGGTGAGCTGTACGAAGGTGGCAGGTTATGGCAAGCCGATTGTGTCATTAATAGCCACTTTTACCTATTACTTGACACAACGGCATGCCATACTACTCGAGTGCCATCTAGCAGCTGAAAATGGTAGTGTTCAATATTTTCAGTCAGAATGAATGAAAACGGTCATATCTCAACCAAAAACTGGTTTATAAATATAAAAATCCATAAATACGTCGCTTCGGCGTATTGCAGGATCTGCAAATTAGGCAAAAAGCATGACTTATAGGCCAAAAAATACGGTAATTCAGTCATTGAATTAGGCATGTTGTTGCAGCAAGACAACAAAAGAAGCCTAGACAGTAGCCTTGGAGGACCAGGACTGGACATCATTGAACGGCAAGCTATGTCTTTCTTTTATTGGGATGTTGCAGGTCGCTTTCGTAAATGAGCCCATGAGGTTCAAAATATTTACCTGACTAAATAAAGGTTGAATGAATGAATGAATGAATGAGTAATTCCTGGTAAAAGTGGGGAGTTACGCTTTAAACCAGGTGATGTAAGCGTGTGTTTGACTTTTAGTTTACTCAAATCTCATCTGAAGCTGCAGGATTGTGATGAACTAAAAGACGCTCTTTTTTAATTATAGATATAAAACGTTTACATCTTGTCTGATCAGATGTGTTAAAAGTTTCTAAGACGGTCACAAAACAATCGAGGGTGTTTTAAACCTTGTCGAAGTTCCTCTGCTTCTTGTCCAACGCAGCGGCAGCCGAGTTGGACCTGTCCATGTCCATCATCAAGTCCTCCACTTCTCCCTGCAGCCGATGTTTGGTTTTCTCCAGAGAGGAGCACTTGGAGTTCACGGCCTCCACGGCTTCTTCTGCGTCCTGCAAACGGACAGCTAGCTTCTTCCTGCAGGAGAACACGAGCTGCATCACGTCTTCCCTGACGAACCTGAGCGTCGTGAAGTGGTTTGTTCTTACTTGGCCTCCTCCAGCTCCTCGGTCCGTTGGATGGCGTCCGTCTCGTATTTGGTCCTCCACTGAGCAACCTCGCTGTTGGCCTTGGACAGGCAGCGCAGCAGCTCCGCTTTCGCCTCCTGCTCCTCCTCGTACTGCTCCCTGAGGAGCTCGCAGTCGTGGCGAGATGATTGCAAGCTGTGAGCCAAGGCGTTTTTAGCCTTGGCAGAAGCAAAGAAACCGTCAGTGGTGGAGAAAGTACTCAAACACTGTACTTAAGTAAAAGTACAAATAAACAGACAAAAATGTACTCTAGTAAAAGTAGAAGTACCATACAGTATTAATGTTTTTACTTGAGTAAAAGTAAATAAGTACTTGCTTTTAAAAATACTTAAAGTATTAAAGTAAAAGTACTTGCTGAATGTATTAACTAATGCAATGGTCTACAATATCAAGTTTGCCTATCGTATGTATATTTTCTGTAATAATAATAATAATAATAATGAATTTAATTTATAATGCATTTTTCATTAATGAAAATCTCAAAGTGCTACAAAGTGCAACAGAATTAAATGTCAATAAAACAAGTAATAAAACAAGTAAAATCAATAACAGTATCAACTAAGATCAAAAGTAGAATCATGAGGAGGTAGAGTATGCTCGGTTAAAAAGAAAGGTCTTCAAGCCGCTCTTAAAGTCAACCAGTGACTGTGGGGCTCTCAGGCAGTCAGGAAGAGAGTTCCACAGGCGGGGGGCAGCTACACTGAAAGCCCAGTCTCCCATGGTCCTTAATTTGGTTCTCGGAATGTGAAGGAGATTACAGTTCTGTGATCGCAGAGACCGGGTGGATGTGTATGGAACAAGAATGTCCTTTAGATAATCTGGTAAAGTTCCGTGTAAGCATTGATGTGTAATGAGTGCAGTTTTGTACTGAATTCTGTAGGCGACAGGAAGCCAATGAAGGTTATGGAGAATGGGTGTAATATGTTCATTACAATACAGTACATTAATAGTGTTGAGAGTCATTTTCAAGAACAATGCTGCAGATAATACATGTTTTTATTGCGTTTACTCTGTGACACAGTTCACACTTGGACTTGTGATTCTGTGCGTCAGAATTTCAGGGATGACATGCAGTAAAAACATTTAAGTAAATGTTGTCTGCCTGAAAAAAGGAGCATTGGACCTAACAAAGGAGCATCTGATCATTTCAACTCCAGTTTGTCTTCAACTCTAGTTAAAATACTGTCTAGTCAACCTTGTAATGGATCAATAGTGAACAATATTTTAACTTCCTGACACCATTTTCAAAGCTTGTACCCGAGTGTCGAGCCATTTGGAGACATCTCACTTCTCCTGTCCTAACATCCCATGAACTGACACATTTTAATATTGCAGCAAGAATTTATTGTTCAAGTTTAGAAGAAAATCGTTTTCAACGTTTTTTGAGTCCAGTCTGGCTCTTTTGGGAGAGAGAATCTGTCCTGCTGTACTGAACAGTCTTGCAATGGTATTTCAATAATATTTTAAGTCTTTCAATAAGGTCATGGGTGTTGTGTATCTTCTGGCTGACTGTCTGTGGTGGAATCCATTTTGGGTGTGTTAATGGTGCTGTGGGTGCTCCCACCCAGCTCAATGACATATATACTAGAATATACATTATTGGTCCAGCTCTTCTTGAAGGCAGGTCTAATGTTACCTGTCCACTTTGCAGTGATTCAATGGACCAACTCTCTCAACATCAGTTACTTTCAAACTAATGACAAATCAAAAAGCTACAACGTGAATGTAACTTGTAACTCAACAGATTATAAAAATGTAGTGTAGTAGGAAGTACAGATACTTCATGTAAAATGTAGTGGAGTAAAAGTAAAAGTACGTACCCACATTTAATTCTACTTAAGTAAAGTACAGATGCATGAAAAATGTACTTAAGTACTGTACAGTAATAAAGTATTTGTACTTAGTTACATCCCACCACTGGAAACCGTTTAAAGCTTTAAACTTCTCCACAGTACGGTCGTGTTTCCTCAGACCTCACCTTCACCTCCTCCTCGTGAAGTCGTTTCAGCTCCTCGATCTGCTGAAGGAAGGCTTGCTTTGCTCGGGCCAGCTGGGACATTAAAGACTCCTTTTCTTCCAGCTGTCGAGCCATCTCAGCTGAAAGAATCGCCACAAACCGATCTGTGAGGATGTTTCACTCTGTGCAGGATCATTCAGACGTGATGGGAAGATGCTCACCGTTTTCCGTGGTCAGCCGAGCTTTCTGACTCGACAGGTCGTTGACGAGCCTCAGCTGCTCCTCCTCTTTGCTCTTTCCCTCGCTCAGCTGGTCTTCCAGTGAATGACACATCTTCTCGAAGTTAATCTGAACATTGAAAAGCAAGAAACGTTCTTCTGGTGTCGTGGAGCAGATCATGAAACATTGACGTGAGGATCTCGCTGGGCTGCGACTGCTTGGACACAAGAACTGCTTACTTTCAACACGCTCGAGTATTTTGTACAAACTCTCTGCAAAGTTTGGGACAAAATGTGTGCACAACATGCATAAATGGCACACCACAGCTACACAGCCTTCTTCCAACATTGTTTTTTTTTTGTTACACTTTACATAGTAGGAACTTTGCATCATGCAACAATGGTGTGATAAGTATGCGAGACAATAAATCTGGACCAGATGAGGACTGTCCCCAGTCCAGAACTCATTTTGTCATCAGACATCAAACGATCTGGAGCAGTTCTCCCTGTTGCTGCTGACAAGAAGGTCCAGTTTTCATTGGGTCTGTCACCTCCCACACGCAGTTCTCATATGATTCACAGAAACTGAAGTGAGACGAGCGCCAGACTCCTCAGATGAGGGAGAATTTGTCAAATATGTTTTTTAATGAGGCTCTGCCACTCACACCAGGAAAACGAGAACCTCTTGAACCTTTTGGAGGCTCCCTCATGAACAGGGGTCTGCATGCGCGGGGGGTTCGGGGGTTTCGAACGAACTGCCCACTTTGCCTATGAAGTCCCGCCTACAACTCCCGCACAACACAAGTTCTGTGTTAAGAGGTGTAAAGAGAAGGTATGGAGATGCCGCCAATGTCGAACCGGTTAACACCATAGACTTAATATGCCTGTGGTTAACACAAACTCCTTTTTATTTTATTTTTTTTAATCCAATAAAAGACAAACGTAAAATTAGTTGAAATATTGCCCACTTGTTGGCATGAAACTATCAAAAATAAAAACATCAAAATTTTTTTTTTAAATGTACTGTATATGTATTGATATTTTTACATTTTGCGACAAAAAGACTATACAGTATTCCACTCATCCATTCATTCATTTATCCATCCATTATCTTTACTTGCTTCTTTTCAGGTTGCAGGGTGTCAGTGGTGCCCATATCCAGGCCGCAAGTCTAACTGGATTCTTGGCTTATGTGTTGTTTTTTTAATTATGGAGAAATTGAGTACAGTATTTTCTGGTGTATAGGTCGTACCTGTGTATAGGTCGCATTGTCCAATTATCACCAATAGATTGGAAAAATTCCTAGATAGGTCGCACTGGTGTATAGGTCGCACCTACGTTTAGCTCTGCTGCAAATGTCTGCCACAGGAGCGCACAGCAAGGCTTTTAAGAAGATTAACACTTAAAAACAATTATTTGTTTGATAAAAATTATAGCAAATATATGTCTGAGCTGAACTTTTCCTTAATAAATGAACGTAATTGTGAAATGAGCTGGATTTAAAATTTTGTTTCACCGAAAGTGATAAAAAGCCATATATAGGTCGCACCCGAGTATAGGTCGCAGGCCTTGAAAAAACCATAAAGGTGCGACCTATACACCGAAAAATACGAAATAAAGCATAAAGTTAAAGGGAGTATAATTTGCTCTGTGTATTAGTACTATTATCTGCATATTTGTAAAGGAAATGACAGGAAAACTGGTTAAGCTAGTCATTTTTTGTTGTGGGTATAACATCCTATAAAATTCAGAACTCAAAGCTTGAAAGAGCCGCTCCGGAGGGACCAAAGAGCCACATGTTGCAGACCCCTGCTCATGAAGGTTGATTGCAGTTGGTCCCCAGCAGCCTCAGCCCAGCAGATCCAGATTTAGTTTGACCTCCCACCTTGGCCTTGGCGATGGTTTCCATGTTGCTGGAGAGGTCGTCCAGCTCCAGCCTCAGCTCGCTCTTCTCCTTCTCCAGTTTCTGCTTGACTCTCTGGACGTTGTCGAGCTGCTCTCCCATCTCAGCCACGCTGTCGGCGTGCTTCTTACGCAGGCTGGCGGACGTACCTTCGTGCTGCAGAGACAACTCCTCCAGCTCCCTACGCAGCTTCAGGAACTCAGCCTCACGCTTCTTGTTCACCTCCACCTGAGTGGCAGTGGCTCCTCCGGCCTCCTCCAGCCTCTCGGTGATCTCCTCCAGCTCCCTGGACAAATCGGACCTCTGCTTCTCCACTTTGGCTCGAGATGAGCGCTCAGACTCGATCTCCTCCTCCAGCTCCTCGATCCTGGCCTGTGAATTACAGTATCATTTTCAACATTTGCTGTTGTCAAGGGCGGACACATTTCTCCTCCCCTCCCTCTCCTCTTTGCTTTGCTGTGTCCTGTCTGTGAAACTGCTTAGACCTTCTCTTCTACAAATCTTCCAAATCATAATTTTGCTATGGATTTAGTCAGTTGGTCCTTCAACACAATTGATAAGATCTCTTCGAAGAGAAGACAGGCTTTAGGTGAGCCGATTTGCCCTGTTGGCATGCACGCAGCTGGATATATCATCGACTTGGAAGACTTGATGATGTGTCTATCTCTGCTGTCAATTGTGGATGTTAAAGCCCCACTGACATGATTTTTTTAATTTTCATAAAATTGCTCAAAATATATATATTTTATTATTTAAATATGTTTGTTTTTGCAAACAAAATGATAAATCACTTTAATTTTGCTTTAAAAGTGATTTTGAACTTCAAGCCGTGTTTAATCATGGGAAATCCGATTACACACGAACGCACCATCTGTGACGTAACACCGGGCAGAGCTCTGGGCTTGTCACAGTGCGCGGGTATGAGCAGCTCGACATGAAGGTAAGTCTGATACAGCATCAGACCTAAATTAGATCCTGTTGTTTCTTGTTCCATCACCCAAACTATTTTCTGCTTCCCAAAATGAAGACAAATAGCTCAAATCTTCACATAGATTGATAAATTTCTGGGTTTTAAATTGTCCGCTATTAAAGAGACCAGAGCCCTCTGCCTCTCACTACGTCACAGATGGTGCGTTCGTGTGTAATCGGATTTCCCATGATTAAACACGGCTTGAAGTTCAAAATCACTTTTAAAGCAAAATTAAAGTGATTTATCATTTTGTTTGCAAAAACGAACATATTTAAATGATAATATATATATATATATATATATATATATAT
>JBBPBX010022160.1:27366-41682 GCA_038048925.1 Garcialebias charrua
AATGATAAAATGTATATATTTTGAGCAATTTATGAATAGTAAAAAAATCACGTCAGTGGACCTTTAAAGCTCCGCTGACATCATCTTTTAACTTTCCATAAAATGGCACAACATATATATATATATTAAGATTGACCTCTGATCGTTTTTGCTAAAACAATGTGAAATTAATGAAAATTCCTCTCCAAAATAGTTTAAAATTAGCGCCGTTTTTTTACACGGTAAATTCGGGTTTTTCCGGTCACGTGATTGTGACGTAAGATACAGATCTCTGCTCCAACGGCACATTTCATACAATGTAGAAAGATACAAACGCATCCGTCGAATTTAGCCATTTAAAACTTTAGATTTTAGCGATTTGGCTTCAGTTCGTGAAGAAGAAGTTATTTTGAGTGATAAACAACAAACAGCAATGTTTCTTTTGTCCGTGTTGCTTTTTTTTTCAGGAGAGGTTTCACATACATGAAGTGAGCACCAGATGTCAGCAAAGCAGAGCAATCTACAGTGCTCTGTAAGAGTTATCACGATAGCTTTGCTGACATCTGGTGCTCACTTCATGTATGTGAAACCTCTCCTGAAAAAAAAAGCAACACGGACAAAAGAAACATTGCTGTTTGTTGTTTATCACTCAAAATAACTTCTTCTTCACGAACTGAAGCCAAATCGCTAAAATCTAAAGTTTTAAATGGCTAAATTCGACGGATGCGTTTGTATCTTTCTACATTGTATGAAATGTGCCGTTGGAGCAGAGATCTGTATCTTACGTCACAATCACGTGACCGGAAAAACCCGAATTTACCGTGTAAAAAAACGGCGCTAATTTTAAACTATTTTGGAGAGGAATTTTCATTAATTTCACATTGTTTTAGCAAAAACGATCAGAGGTCAATCTTAATATATATATATATGTTGTGCCATTTTATGGAAAGTTAAAAGATGATGTCAGCGGAGCTTTAAGGACACATATGTAATTGGATTTATGATAACTGGTTTCCTGCTTTTTTGGATTCGGCTGGTTCTTTGTCTATCAACAAATAAGGAAGTCGTCTGCAGCAAATTTGGACCTGGTCAGGCTGCCTGTCTTATGATGGCTTGGTTTGTGCCTCGAGCACCCAGACTCAAAAGCTTTTGCCAGGATGGATCAGATCTCAGGGATTATTCTCAGACATGGTCCATTGGTGTGGTCATTTAATTTGGACATTTTGGAACTGAGTGAACCGACACAGACTTAAGGTAGATGTCATTAAAGTTCTTCCTGTCCCCAAAACAATTGTGTTTATCTGAATTTGGCTCCCTGACTGGCCTTGACAGGCCAGCTTATCTCAATTCCCTGGAAGCTCTCTAAACCTTGATCCCCTACCTCCTTCCTACCGAGTAAGTCTACAGACCAATCAGAGGGGCCCAGCTGAATAAACATTCTGTTGTCATTTCAGGACTCTTTAGATTCTATCTGACGTTGTCCTTGGCCGTCCTCGGCACCCCCCAAGAGTGTATGGATCTCTCCAGAGGGAACTATGTGAACTGAGTGATTTACCACTCTTATCAAAACTCTTGCAGTGTCTCTTCTCCGAGTGTTGTTTTTGGACATGCTCACCGTCCTTGCATCGGCCCCAGCCCCCACGGAACATTGGTGTCATTATGTCCTTTTGCGAGAGATTTTTTTCATTTTCATGTTTTTAATCTTCAGCCAAAGATTAAGAACATGTTAGGATTATTATTTTTTTGCCTCCAAAACCTGTTGTCCCTTTCACTTGTCTAAACAGGTCTCACTTGTAAAATGAGTCTTCCAGGCTCAATGTGACTTATCTGTTCAAATAAAAGTCGAATTAATGAAAGTAAATTACAGTACCGTAGTTACCTGGCAGTAACTGTCGACGGAGCCAAAGCATTTAAAACTTGGCAAACGAACAAATACAGTTTTGGAAATGTGTCTTTTTAAAACAGAAAAGGTCAGAGTTTGTGGCAGCCAGGACTTTAAATCCAAGACCAAACTCGAACGCCGATTGAGCCCATCATTTAACTTTAAACTTTGCCATTTCCTGTTGGAGTCTTTTTTTGTCTTTGTTAGCAAAATATTCCATGAACTACAGGAAGTTTTTTGATTAAACTTATGGAAAATGTTTATTAGATGTTAAAATTACTCGGTTCAGGTTGGAGAAACAAAAGATTTTGAGTCAAAAATTGTTATGGTAGTAGCTGAGAATCATCCCCAACGTATTATTCGAGAGCTGCACATCTTATTATTTTGAGAATAATGTATGGATTACTGTGTAAGATTAAATACAATTTTTAATACAGCTTCAACATGATAAAAGCAAATAAACTAATAGGAGGAGGTGAGGTCCAGATCTTCCAGGAAAACGTGTATGAGCGAGTCCTCCTCACCTGAAGCTCTTTGATCTTCTTCTGAAGTTGAGCACTGAGCGACACCTCATCTTCGAGCTTTGCCTGCAGCTGAGACAGCTCAAAGTCCTTCCTGCAAAACGAAACGAAACTCAGAGTCCGTGCTGAACGCTTTCTCACATTTAGCCCTCATGAAATGAGAAAACTAAGCTGGTGCAGAACAAGCGTTGCACCGACGTCGCTTTGTAGTTTGGAGATGAGTGTTTTTCTGGGCTGGAATTGAACAAATGAGAGTAAACCTAAATGTTTTTAGTGCAAAATATTACATTGTGTAGAAGAACAGGGGGAGATTATTTTAAGCGGATTGACAATTTTTTATCCACCATCAGGTGCAGTGGTGGAGGCACGGGGTGGCCAGTAGAGGCCTTGGGCCCTATTTGACCACCCCAATCATTTGAGGAAACTATACTTTTAAGCTACATAAAAACTAGAAAACATTGTCTCCTCAAATGACCGGGAAGCGTCCTTACAAGATGCCTGAACCACAATAAACAGAGCAGACATTAATTAACTGATAAGTAATTGAAGGTTTGGGATTTGAGACTTACAGCATCAACTAATTATTCATCATCTCTCCTCACTGGATGGACCTGACAGGTCGGTCCATATTCTGGTGACTCATGTCGACCCTCCTGCTGTCCTTGGGTCAAAATTACCCAAAACCAGCTGAACCTTTTTTTTTTTTTTTTACTTTTAATGATCAAATTAGCTGGATTGAGACATGTTTAAGCACTTTTAGTACTTTTGTAAAATCTGGGACACTGATAAAGTTTATTTTCATGCTTCATGTGAATATTCACCTTATATTTTAATTTCAGTATGAAAATTTGCTATTTGCAGTCTGTATTGAGACCTCGTTGTGTGTTTTATCAAGCTAACTTTAGTAAATTTGATAAAAGTTGTTATTTTTTTGCCTGTTTTTAGAAAATTTAGAACTTTCTGCTCTCATATTGAAACAAATGTATAAATTAGAAGAAGTTACAAAAATGATGTCACTGTTTTTGTGTAAAACTAGAAGCAAAAAAGATTTTCCGTCTGAACGCTCCGTGCTGAAGGACTTTTCTGAATTCTGTTGAGGAATAAAACGTTAAAGGTAAAATAAGCTGAACCAGAGCTAAAATTAGCTAAACAGTGGCTAAAAGCTAATCTTAACTAAATAGCTGCTAAAAGTAAAAAATTAGCAAAACTGTAGCTAAAGGCTAGCTGTAGCTAAAAGTAGCATCAGAAGACAAAGTACGACACAAACACTGTTTTTCTCTGAGGGGAAATATTTGTGAATAAAGTGAAACAAGTCAAAATGCTGACTTAGCAGTTGCACTGTGCGCTCTCTTTTTCTAAAAATCTTCTTTAAACGATGAAATGAAGCAGATTAAAACTGAACGGGACTCACTTTAGTGAACAAGTCTGGTCTGAGCTCATGTTGGAGGAAGACTTTTTTAATTTTAATCTGATCAATGCACCGTAAATACAGAAATGTCACACGGTGATCTCCATCCAAGACCAAATTTTTTCCTCCTTACTTCTTGAGCTTTTCGTCCAGCTGCTGCTTCTCGTTCTCCAGATCCATGATGGACTCCTGGCCCAGCTTCAGATCCCCCTCCAGCTTCCTCTTGGCTCTCTCCAGGTCCATGCGGACCTTCTTCTCCTGCTCCAGGGAGCCTTCCAGCTGAAACGATAAGCTGTGGATCAGCGCTGCCTCAGACACGCCCGCCCCGCTGCTCGTCGTGGAGACTTACCTCGTCCACCTGCTGCTCCAGTTTGGTTCTGGCTTTGGTCAGGGAGTTGGTTTTGTCCTCCTCGGACTGCAGGTCGTCCAGCAGCTGCTGGTGAGCTTCCTGCAGAGATTTCTTCTCCTTGGACAGTTTGGAGATGTTTTCATCTTGACTCAGGATCTCCTCCATCAGGTTTTTCACCTGCAGTCGTGGTTTGGAGAAACTTTAAGATGTTTTTTTAGGGACGGGGCCGATCCGATACCAGCATAATTTAAGTATCGGATATCGGATCCAACCTGCCAATATTTCCGATCCAGCTTCAAAGAGCACTTGTTTTCCATTACATTCTGTGACTGTTGTCTTAACATTGTGTGAGTTAAACCCAATGAAGACACTCTTAAGCCTTACAACAGGAAACTCAATAACTTTAACAGCACATAAGAGGCAAGTCTATACCTCACTTATGTCCTTCTCACTCATGGTTCAGCTGTGTAGTGGGCATGACCGTGTCCACTTTGATATGCCTGTGTGTGTTTGAACTGTTCCAGAGATGACCTTTACTGACCTCTCAGTAAAACAAGACATTTACTACAAATTATTCCATTAGTTGAAATCTGAGAACATAGTCACCAAAAGAGACTATTGGCTTCTTTAATTTTATTCTAATGTAATCAAAAGAATAACATTTTGTCATTTTCATGATGTGTGCTTTTAAGCTGTGTTATTCTGTAAGAGTTAAACTGTGTTCACTGCTGTGTTAAAGTTGAAGTCTCGGGTCACAGAGACCCGGCCGCTTTGTTTAGAAAGGCAGAAGACAGTTAATCTGTTGTTTTATGAGAACGACTCCAGCTTCTCTGTCTTTTTCCTAAACAATTTCCCTCTGCTCGGGCTGTAACCTTGGGTCGTGATAACGGCAAGTGAATTGCTCGACTGGTCCACGGACCAATGAAAAAGACACAAGTCTCTCTCATCTCTTAGATCCTTCCTTAAGTTCTAAGCTGTTGCTGGAACGGATGAGTTTTGAAGGAACGAGTTAGTTCCTAAGAGTTTCTGGGAACTTCAAGACATGGAGACGTCCCAAAGAGCTGAATGAATGCCTGTCACCCGCCAAGGACAGTCATTCAGCTAAGGATTGTATAACATGCTGTTATGAATCCATTTCTAACGAGCGTAAGCTCAAAACTTTGTTTATTCCTTCCTGGAATAAGCTTATCTTGAAGTCAGAGGCCAGGAGCTGACATATTTTCTGATGACCAAGCGGAACCCAGGAGACGTTGAAAACGTAAACGAATAACCAGTTCGGACAACTGGGCCTGAAGGACTGTGCATCTTACAGGCTGGTGTCATCTCTTTATCAGACTCGTCGTCGAAAGGTAAAGAGCTGTTTACAAACGTACCTGGATTTTAGCAGAAATCTGATGAGAAGTGTCACTTTGGTAACATGCTCAAGATAATTTCCTTTAACCCATCTCTCCATCTTTCCTCCTATCTTTTTCCCTCAATTCTAAGCTGGAAACTATTTTAAGCTAAAGAGCCCACAGACTAAATATGTTTAACATCCAGTATTGAAGTCTGTTGTGTTGAATTTAAGTGTGCTGACGTATTAAATTGAAAGAAAGTGAAATCATGTCAATCAAGTGTAATGGTGTTAATTTAGTTGATTCATTTTAAATAAATGATAGTGTCTCTTTGACATATCAAACTAAGTTAACGTCTCTGTCACTTAATGGCTTTATTTATTTATCCATCATCAAGATCACAGAAATATTGGGTAAACTGAAAAAGAAAGAACCCGTGAAATTACTATTCAATCTGAATAAGTAAATTAATTAAGGTAAAGAGGTCAGTATTAATATTGACCTCCTCATAATCCTTTACATCTGGGTGACACCGTATGTGTTTAAAAATACACAATATGTGGTCTCCCTCATGTTTACTTCATCTGGTGGCCCGTACGGGGATCGAACCCGCGACCTTGGCATTATCAGCACCATGATGGGAAAGACAACAGAATCCACTCCCCTTAACCACTAAGGGAGTGGATTTTGTTGTCTTTCCCATCATGCTTAGCGGTTTTTTAGTTTTTCCAGCTGAACCATGAGTACGTGAGTGTCTTCATTGGGTTTATCTCACACAATGTTCAATTGAATAGTCTCAGTACAAAAATGTCATTATACAGATTCACATACCTGAACGGTATCAGATCGGAAAAGTAACGATATTGGTCGACAACCAGTTTTTAAGTATCGGATCGGATCGGAAGTGAGAAATGTGGATCGGTGCATCGTAGTTTTTTTTTCCTCCAGCAGCTCAACACAGCAGAAGGTTTCTTGCTCACCTTGTTCTCCACGGCATGTTTCTCCTTCTCCACCTTGGCCAAAGTCAGCTCCAGGTCATCGATGTCCCGCTTCAGCTCCGCGCACTCGTCCTCCAGTTTTCTCTTCTTGGCGGTCAGCTCAGCGTTCACCTCCTCCTCGTCCTCCAGCCTCTCCATCACCTCCTTCAGTTTGGCCTCCAGCTGGATTTTGCTCTTGATGAGTCCTTCACACCTCTCCTCTGCGTCCAGCAGGTTGTCGGCTTCCTGAAATCAGGTTTTTGCACCGATCAGTTTCCATAAAGTGAAGTTAGCGCAGCGTCGTAACGGTTCAACTCACAGCCTGGACTTGAAGCAGGAGGTCGTTTTTCTCCTGAACAACCGAGACCATCTTCTCCTCCAGCTCCCGCCGCCGGTGTTCCGACTTGGCCAGATCCTCCTTGAGTTTTGTGAAATCCACCTTCATCTGGGCCATCTCCTTCTCGGCCTCGGCGCTCTTCAGAAGAGGCTTCAGCTTGAAGTAGAGCTTCATCCACGGCCAGTGTTTGACGTTCATGAAGGAACGGAGGTTGTACTGCAGCGTGTAGATGGCCTCCCTGTTGGACGGAAACATCCACCGTAGTGTTTAGGTTTCAGTGATGGCTGCTCACTAAATCAATGTGCTTTCAGAAATTATTCTGGATATTTGAAGTGTTAATGAAGCACGTCTTAACTAGGGGTTGAACGAGTACATAATTTTTAAACTCGACATTAACATAATAATACTCGAGTAGAGCTCGAGTAGTTGATGATGTCGTAGGATCTCAAGATGCAAAAAATAATTAATTAAAACCGCAAAAAAAAAGAAGTAATCATTTACAACAACAAAAAGACCAACAAAACATTGGGAGCATATATTAAGCTCCTACCATTTATCTTACAGCAAATTAGTCACAGGAAACCCAAAACTGTTAGTTATTATTAAGATGCAAAAGTGAAAAAAATGTGCGGCACGTCAAAAACGAAACAAAAAACAGTGGGGCGGTTGACCACCCCGCACCACCGCCTGTGGTGCTGCGCATTAAGTTGAGTTTTAGAGATTAATATTAACAGGTTTTTATAGGTTTAGAGATTCATATTTTTTGCCTTTTTTTTGTGAAACAAGGTCAGAGGAAGCTGGTTCTGGTTCGGTCGATTGGACCCGGTGTTACACCGCATTCTGTGACCTGCAACAGTTCATGCAACACCGCCCCCTATGGTCACAATATACGGTGGTCACAGAATATGGTGTAACACCGGTTCGCAACGCGCTCCAAACAGGAAGTTGATTCATTTTCTGGTCTGTAACTGCGACGTGATGACGTCACTACGAATACTCAACTTGAAATTAAAAAACTCGATAGAGGTCTAAGTAATCAATGTGTCGATTACTCGAGTAGTACAGTCTTAACAGTGCTAGCTCCTGGTCAGTGTGTACTTCCAATAAGTCGTACCACCTCTGTGCTAAATACCATCCTCACCTCCACCTACGTTGTGCCTGCCTCGATCAGCGTTGTATATTAGAGTGCCCAAGCAGAATTGGACCAGTTTTAGTATTATTACCTTTGGAGTTAGCACAGCTTAACCTTAGCCTTCAGGGTCCAGATGTGTTCTCAAAAACCGCAGATTTCCAGACTAAAATAAAAGTTGTATAAAGCTTTTTTATTCTGTTCGGATGCTAAGCTAAGCTAACTAGCTGTAGCTAACACAGGATACAAACTTTGAGGAGCCAAGACACATCCTGTTTTTATTTTCATCCAGTCGTGACGTTCCTATTTTTATCTCCAATACCCAAAAGGCAGAAGATAATATGTATTGTCTGTGTTCATTTGTTTGTAGTGTTAACAAAATATAAACTAACAATAACTAATTAGTTATTAATAACTACAGGTATAGGGGTTGAACGAGTACATCATTTTTAAACTCGACATTAACATAATAAAGCTTGAGTAGAACTTGAGTAGTTGATGATGTCATAGGATCTTAAGATGCAAAAAAAAAAAAGTCATTTAATATTTACAAAAAAAAAAGCAACAAAACATTGGGAGTGTACATTATGCCGGACTACCATTTATCATACTGCAGATAAATCACAGGAAAACCAAAACTATTACCGTAGTTATTATTATTAATAAGCTGCAAAAGTGAAAGAAACGTGCGGCACGTCGAAAACGAAACCAAAAACAGTGGGTCAGACGACCACCTCGCACCTGCAACAGTGCATGCAACACCGCCCCCCATGGTCACAATATACTGTAGCTGTTACGGGGAGTGGACTATGTGTTATGTCTTTCCCATAATGCTTAGCGGTATGTTATAGTTCCGGCCACACCATGAGTGAGATGGAAGTCTGTGATATAGACCTGCCTCTTGTGCGCTATTAAAGTTTGGCTTTTTCCTGTTGTTTGGCTCAGAGTGTCTTCATTGGGTTTAACCCACATTAATAATAATAATAATAATAATCATTTTATTCAAAAGCGCCTTTCAGGACACCCAAGGACACTTAGTATTGTAACATTAGGTTACAATACTGTGGTCACAGACTTTGGTGTAACACTGGTTCACAACGTGCTCCAAACAGGAAGTTGATTCATTTTCTGTAGTGTAACTGCGACGTGATGACATCACTACGAATAATCAACGTGAAATTAAAAAAACTCGATAGATGCCCTAGGAATCGATGTGTCGATTACTCAAATAGTCTGTTCAAGCCCTAACTACAGGACACATTTTAAAGAACTTCTCAGAAAGTGATCATTAGACTTGGCTACTACTGTATTACAGATTTACAGCTGAAGTTTGGCATGGTAGTAGCTGAGAGAGTCATGTCCAACACATAGTCTGAGCCCTCAAAGATCATGCGTGGTATCCCGTGTTACGTTCAAGCGTCAAGCTTTACATTTTCATGCTTAAAAGCGGTAAAGGTTTTACTTTCTGGCCACCATCTTGTGGTACTCCAGTCGGACAATGTAACCGCGGCACAAAGCCTGAGTGGACATGACCACCTGGGCCAACCGCTCGTCTCTCATCTCCTCCAGGGCCCCCAGCAGGCCGGCTTTGAAGAACACCTGAAATTATCCACCACTGCTCCATTAAAGGTCCTTCATCAAAAGTGTTCACAGCAGCTGAGTGGTGAATTAAAACCTTGGTGTGTCCAAACTTGTACTGCGTGTGATCCACATCGATGGAGTTCATCAGCTTCTCTGCAGCTTTCTTGTTATCCATGAACTGGCCTTCAGGAACGGCACTGGCATTCAGAATCCTGTACCTGAGGTGGGAGTTCAGACCTGAACATAGAAGTACACATTCTCAGATATTGAAGGCTAAAATGTATTTACCGCTGCTTGAAGTCCCCATAAAGGATTCTACTGGGAAATCCTTTCCTGCAGATCCGGATTCCTTCCAGCACACCGTTGCAGCGCAGCTGGTGGATGACCAGCGAGTTCTCCATGGTGCCTTCATCAGAGGGGAGAATTACTTCTGGCCTTCTTATTGTGATAAAATGTGTTTGTCTTATCAGAAACTACCTGGTGTTTTGGTCTCGTTTGGTATCAAGCAGCGCACAAAGTGAGGATGAGTCGTTCTCAGGTTGGTCATGAGCTTCCCGAGGTTCTCCTGTGTGGTAAAATTAGGTTTCTTTAATATTCTTTGTAGAGTTCTGATTGTATGTCAAGTATCTCGGGCAGGGACGTGCAGAGGGGGGGGCTATGGGGGCTTGAGCACCTGCCCCTTTTGCTCCTTGCCCCCAAGTGCCCTTTTGGGCAAAAAAAAAAAAAAATTTTTTTTTTTTTTTTTTTTAAATTTCCTATTCCTAAGCCCTCCTCTGACACATAATAACATACTAAAATTATTTATTTTATTTTATTATTAATTTTGTATTTTGCAAGAAAAACAACATAATAAGCCCTCCGGTCACGTACCAACACTACATTCCCCACAATGCAACAGTGGTAGTAGGGGTGGGGCCAATTCGATCCGGAGTCGTGTCTCATGAACCCAGAGTAATAAGACCTGCCTCACATTCACATTAGGGTCAGTGGGGGAGCTGGTCCCCTTGGGGGCATTGCCGTTCGGGGGGCATGGCCCCACCCCTACTACTACTATTCAGCAAATCCCTTTCAGTTTGCAGCCAGCTACAGCGTGTGGACTGAGTGAGTAGCACTTTAGCTAACAGCTAGCCAACTTTTCATCGTAACATGTCCGCTGTGTGGAAGTATTTTACACTAAACACCACAAGACAGCAATGTGCAATGTCTGCATAGCCATAGCGCTACATTAAACTGCGGTCAAGTTGGTTTTATGTTGGACATTCGAGCTCTAGGGCTTCAGCGGGACGCCACTCTCGCTGAACCGAAACAGGGAGACCGACCGCGGCCAGCTGCGTCCAGTCCGACCCACTGTCTGACGTCTCGTAGGACGGACAGGCGGCGAGCGGCTGACCAAAATCAGAGCCCCCGCCCCGGATTGAACAAAAAAAACACACCGCTGAAGCCACGGAGCTCAAATGTTCACCGAGAAGTTGCTAAACTTCATCATAATTAATGACCAACAGCTATCAGCTGAAGAAAATAAAGGATTTTGCAGATTGATTCTTGCAGCCAACAGTAAACAATCATAAAAAAGCATTAATTAAAAATCACAAGAAAACTGTGTTAAAAAAATGAAACAAACTGCTACATTATAAAACAATGTACAATACTAAAAGCAGGAACATGTCTGTCTGTGTTGGTTTATGCCAAGAACTTAACAGATGTAAAGCTATTTAATATTTTATTTAATCCATTTATTCATTCATTTAAAAGAGACAAAATAAAACAAATTAATAAAAAAGAAAACATTGAATGAAAAGAGTGCAAAAAGAAGAAGAAAAAAAATCTTATATCACCCCCTTAAAATAAACATTGAACCAGTCCGTCCCTTGGCTTGTAGCAAATTTGTTTTTTTGGCCCTCCATGTATTTGACTTTGACACCCCTGGCTTATACAACAGGGAGCACATCGCCCGTCCAAAACCTATCATCTCTCCATAATGGATATATGTCCGATCTTCTAACTTCCTTTGCTGCATAATGTACATTGCATTAATTCTAGCATTAGGTAAATGTATCTTGAAGGAAAATAGCACTTAAATAAAAGTCCAACAAGAATATTCATTTAGAATTAAAAATAACTCACCCTGAACTACCATAATAGATAAATGTAATAACCAATCAAGTTGCTCCTGTCCAATAAAAGCGTACAAATGAAGGGGAAAAACCTATCCAGACTTTAAGTAAGTTTAGGGTCTGGTTCGCAGAGTATGGAGTTAAATTTGTTTCACAATTAGTCAACGAAAAAAAAAACTAACCTCAGTTATGTAAAATAAAATTGTAATCAAAACTTTTGGAATTGTAATGATTTCATTTTTTTAAAGCAAAAACTTTTGTTTAAAAAACATTTTTTTAAATTAAATAGCTAATTTTTCTCTCGTGAACTTAAAAAGTTATTTGCAAAACATAAACTTTTATTTGCACACATCAGAAATCTTTTGTTGCGATTTTAGGCTCTGCCCACGACGTCATGTGAGAATCGCAAGCAAAACTTTGAATGACAAACAAAACTTAGAATAGCAAGCAAAGATTTCTGACATGCGCAAATAAGTTTGTTTTGCAAATAATTAGCAACATAATTGCAAAAAATGTCAATGACCTCACTGAGGTCATTGACATTTTTCGAGACATGACCAACAGAAAACTGCTGCTGCACAGTTGTTTTAAGAATGATGATGATTTATTTGTTTTCTCAGGGACAGTGCACAACAATACATTGACCTACAAAAAACAGGAAAGATGCATTGTGCCAGGTTATAGTAATAATACTAATTTCCGCCTGTAGAAGGGGCAGATATGACAAGATTTTTTTCTTCTTCTACTACCTTTCATTTTATATCTTGTTTTTTTTTCATGTCTTTGTAAATTGTCTATGTGTTTTAAATCTGAAATGAATAAATGAAATAAAATGAATAAAAATAAATAAATAAGAAGAGAACAAAAATAGCAAAAATGCTTAAAAGTTGGAAGTTTGTTTTTAAACAGTTCACCATGATGGAAAAGAAGATTTTGGATCTTAGATTCAGTTTGGGGGGAAAAAGAAAGGCAAGAGACCGAAATAAAAAAGAGACATTGGCCTCCACTCAACACAGAGAAGATGAGACAATGAGGAAAAAAGAGAAACTGACAAGAAAAAAAGAAGAGGAAAGATTGAAGAAAATGTATATAGGTACTTACAAACACACTAAGACACAAATAGAGATATACAGTAGGTCTAAATTTTGGTGGTCAGTTAGTCTCAGTAGGCTTTTCTCATGGTGATATGCATTAACAATTAAATTTTTGCTTTTATTTCGTTTTCTTCTGCAGTTCCACATTAAAGTTTGATGCAGCTCTGCTTTTCTGAATGGACCATCTTCATCTCCACTGCAAGTGTAGCAAACCAGGCAGCTCTTTCTTTCATAGATTACAGTACACTAAAAAGTTGCATTGTGCCCTTGTTTATATTTTTTATAGTGTAATTCTGTAAAGACAAAATATATCTGGTGGTGTAGCTCTGATTTACATATCTTGCTAAATCGCAGGTTTGAATATTGCAATACTTTCCTATAACAAAGTAGACCTGCAGAAAGAAATTACTAATAAAATATTTTACATATGGATAGTTGTATGTTCTATGTAGAGGTTTTCCTAAGCTTTGATAGTATATCTCACAATTTTGTAATTTATCATTGTTTATTTAACTCTGAAAGCTATGTAACTTTGTTAATATTCTGTCCTAAAATGCGGTTAGATGTGCCCCCTTTTTTTTTTGAGCACCTGCCCCTTTAGTGGGCTCTGCACGTCCCTGATCTCGGGGTTTTGTTCACAAGTGAGGGAAGAATGGAGCGTAAGATTCACAGATAGGTTGGGGCAGCATCTGCAGTATTGTGGACTCTGTGCTGGTCCGTTGTGGTGAAGACGGAGCTCAGCTGTAAGGCAAAGCTCTCTGTTTACCGGTCAGTCTACGTTCCTACCCTCACCTCTGGCCATGAACTCTGGGTAGTGACAGAAAGAATGAGATTGTGGATACAGGAGGTTGAATGAGTTTCCTCTGCAGGGGAGCTGGACTCTCCCTTAGAGATAGGGTGAGAAGTTCAGTTATCAGGAGAGAAAGTAGAACCGCTGCTCCTCGACATCGAGAGGAGCCAGTTGAGGTGGTTCGGGTATCTTGTAAGGATGCTTCCTGGACGCCTCCCTAGGGAGGTGCTTCAGGCGTGTCTGACTGGGAGGAGACCCCGGGGAAGACCCAGGACACAAAGGAGAGACTACGTCTCTCGACTGGCCTGAGAACACCTTGGAGTCCTCCCAGAAGAGCTGGAAGAGGTGGCTGTGGAAAGGGATGTCTGAACCACCCTGCTCAAGATGCTGCCCCTGAGACCTGACTTCAGAACAAGAGGAAGATAGATGGATGGATGGAGTTCTGGTTGATGGAAGGTGTTTGAATAATTTGTATTTTAATTTAAGCACTTTGATGACTTGATAGGATAAAAATACATTATACAGTCCATTAACCAATTTTCCTTACCCTGAACAGAGCTGAAACCGTTTGGAAAGATGCTCCCTTCTTCTTTGAGCCTTTCTTACTTCCTCCTGCAGACGCCTCTGCAATAATGTATATATAAAAATTTACTATTATACAATAAAGAACAACAAAAACAAATTAAAATGTTTTAAAATCAACCAACCATCTGTTCCAGAGAAGCTTGCATACAGCATGGCCAGGATTTTGTTGGAAGACTTCTGGTAAAGTTGGACCACACATTCGTTCAGCGGGTCTTTGTTCTTCACCAACCAGCCAG